>BGZK01000908.1:0-252349 GCA_005406025.1 Eumeta japonica
TATAAAACACTTTTAAGCCCGTATAAGACACCAATACAAATTTTAAATTTACATTAATTGCGCGGCTGTCCGTAACATTCTCCCCTCGGTGCGCAGCACTACACTTCAGGACACGGAACAGCCGTCGCCTCAGCTGACACCAGCACGACGATCTTCGAAGTGGGACGCCGCAGAACGCCACCAGTCGTCTCGACGTCCACCACACGAACCTGGTTGTCAGGACCCGGTAGGTCTTCTTAATTCTGCCTCGAGGCCACGAGTATCGAGGTGATGATGAGTCGACGATCAGCACGATGTCGCCCTCGGCCGGCGCGCGGCATATAGGGTCGCCGCGCGCCCGGCGGGGCACCAGAGTCGGTAAGTATTCTCTCAACCACCTCTGCCAGAAGTGATCGGCGAGGCGCTGACACGTGCGCCAGTTTGCAGGCCCGAGGAGCACGTTGTCGTCAAAGTGGCCCGCTGCGGCAGCGCCGCAGGAGCGCCGATCAGGAAGTGGTTAGGCGTGAGGCCCTCGGCCTCGGCAGGTTCGACGTCCACCTCCGTCAACGGTCTGGAGTTGACAATGTGCTCGGCTTCCAGCAGCAGGGTGTGGAGAACTTCTTCGCGAGGGCTCCTCTCTCAATGTAGCGGCCAACGCGGTTTTGATAGATCGCACCAAACGCTCCCAGGCGCCACCCATGTTCGGAGCGCCGGGGTATGAACTTCCAAGTTATGGTGCGGACGTCGGCTTCTTTCTTCATCTTCTCGTGTACCTCTTGTATGTTCATCAGTTCCTTGTTCGCGCCGACGAAATTCGTGCCGTTGTCCGAATACATCACTCTCGGAGTTCCTCTTCGAGCGATGAATCGACGCAAAGCCAGTATCATGGAGTCTGATGACAAAGACTCCGCCAGTTCAATATGTACGGCGCGTGTTGTCAGGCATGTGAATAGCGCCCGTATCTCTTTTCGTGTCTGCGGCCTATCGTCACACTCATAGGCCCGAAATAATCGACCCCGTACACGTGAAGGGGTTGGTGATGACGTAGGCGTTCGGGAGGCAGGTCACCCTCCGCAGACGGCATTTTCGGCAGACTTCTGTTAATTCTGCACCATTGACATTCGTGGGCGATTTTTCGCAGTTTCGATCGCAACGACGTGATATAATATTTCTGCCTAATTTCGTTCATCACGGTGTTGTGGTTTCCGTGATTGAACCTTTCATGGTAGTGTTTCATGATCAATTTTGCGATCGAACTATCGCCACTGAGCACAGCAGGGCGATTTAAGGTAAACGACACATCTTTAGCGGCCTTTATTCTTCCTTTCAGACGAAGAACGCCGTTTTCATCAATTTCCATAGCAAACTTTCGTAGACGGCTTCTTCGTGTGACCGCTTTGCCTTCTCGTAAGTGTGTCGTTTCTTTTCAAAACATTTTTGCGCCTCGAGCAAAGTAACGTTTCGGCCCTTCGAATGTAATCACAATTCAAACTCAAAGGGTGCCGATCGTTCTCTTCAAGTCTTCTATTGTCTTTCTGGGCTGGTGTATGCGCCTTCTTGCTTATGTGCTTCCACGTTGGGTCTGAACTCGTTTTAGTTGCCGTCCTCTTATGTTTCAATGCATTAACTTTTCGTTTGACCCGAAACAAATCAATAGCTTGCAATACTCTGGCCGTACTGCGGAGTAATCGGGTCCAACTCGAGAATCGGCTCACGTTTGGTACGACTTGCGAGTCTTCTTTATTGACCAGTGTCAACGTCGTACATGATCTCTCCTCCCCGTCGGTGTTCGCTTTCAACAGTTTCCTGCGGCCATTCGTCTTCGCTTTTGCGCAGGAAATCGGGTCCGTGGAACCATCGGTGCGTTTCATCAAAGTGGGTAGGCGGGTCTCGTGTCGCGTCATCAGCGACGTTCAATTTCGTAGGCACCCACCTCCAACATTTCACCGTCGTGTGTTCCTCCAATTCGGCCAGACGATGAGCGACAAACGGTTTGAACGACCGTGGGTCGGAGCGGATCAAGATAGAACTGTGCGAGAATCAGTCCAAAATATTTTGCGGGTCACATTCAATTCGATTTCAGTTAGTATCGACGAAGCCAATCGAGCGCCTAACAGCGCCGCTTGCAATTCGAGCCGAGGGATCGATATGACTTTCAAGGGAGCGACGCGAGCTTTTCCTGCTATTAGCGAAACTGCGCTTTCGTGTTCGCTCAATTTTATACGCCAATACACGGCCGCAGCGTACGACTTTTCGCTCGCGTCGACGAACACATGTAGCTCCCCCTCGGTGTGGCCGGGCGATATGCATCGAGGTATTCTGATCGATGCCAGCTTCTTTATGTCGTTCACCCATTTTAGCCACTTCTTATGTGCATCGGCTTCTATTGTTTCGTCCCAGTCGATCCCTGATCTCCATATGTCCTGGAGCATGCATTTGCCCGTGATGAGGACGGGCGAGGCTAGACCGAGCGGGTCGAACACGGACATGACTGCACTCGTGACTTGTCGTTTTGTTGGTGGAAGCGATGTTTCCAATACTTCAGTAGGCGTGTTCCGCAGGCCGAGATTGAAACCAGGGCGTCATTATTGATGTCCCACTGTAGGCCGAGGGTTTTCAATTCGTGTGTCGCCCCGAGTTGTACATTGTCGTCATTTCGCGTGTCGGGCATTTCATTCAAGACTTCAATTTCGTTACTCGCCCAACCGCGTAACTCGAAGGCTGCCTTTCGATGAATCTCATAAACTTGTTTCGAAACACGCCTGGCTTCCTCTATACTGTTAAAACTTTTCAAGAAGTCATCAACATAGTGATCTAATCGTATCGCTTTGCACGCCTCCGGGTACTCAAGTTCAAATTCTGAGGCGTTGCGATTTTTGATGTAGATCGCAGTACAAGGCGATGAGGCGGCGCCGAAATCAGTGACGTCATTCGGTACTCTTGTGGATTTTCGTTCATGTTATTTCGCCACAGGAATCGTAAGCTGTCTCGATCTTCTTCTCTGATTTTGACCCGCAGGAACATTTCCTTGATGTCGGCCGACACCGCTACGCGGCCCTGTCTGAATCGGACGAGTACACCCAATAGTGATCTTATTAAATCGGGGCCCGTGAGCAATGCATCGTTCAGACATTTGCCATTCGTACGGGCGGCCGCATCAAAGACAAGGCGGACTTTCTTCTTCTGCGGATGCGTGACGGCGAAATGAGGCAGGTACCACAAGCGTTCGGATGTAGATTGATTCGGCGCTGGCTCTGCGTACCCATTTTTTAACAGATTATTGATCTGTTCACAATATTCACGTTTCAAATTATCATTCTTTGACAATTTCTTTTCCATGCTGCGCAGACGTCGCATCGCTGTGTCATAACTTTCAGGCATCGTTTCGTTGTCCGACTTCCACAATAGGCATGTTTCGAACTGACCGCTCGGTAATCTTACACTATTGCTATCTAGCAACACGAGCGCCCTCTCTTCTGGATCGTGGCTCGGTTTACGCGGAGCCACGCCGAGGGATTCAATTTCGAAATGCCGTTTCACAATGTCATTCAGTTCAATGTCGGAAGCGTCGGACGGTCGCAAGTGATGTACGGTATTTATCGGTCGTGATAAACTGGAGCAGCATCCATGTAACACCCAGCCCAGTTGAGTCAAGGAGGCGGCAGGCTGGTTTGCGCGACCACTCTTAATTTGTCGCGACACAATCAAGCCCCAATTATCCTGACCGATCAAGATGCACGGTGCGGCAGCGTCATAGATCAAATTTTCAGCGATATCTGTCAAGTGCGAGCAGGCTGCGACGGTGGCGCGCTCTACGCGTTGCGGAGCTAGCTTCAGGTTTCTGATGGTCTGAGCTGTCATGAGTTTCAAGTTTCGAGAAAACAAGCCTTTGATTTTAACTCGAATGACCCGCGATTTTCATCGGTTATCTCATTGCCACCGACACTCGAGACGCGTAACGTTTCGCGGCGTCCTTTCGCTCCGATTCGATTCGCCACCTGCTCATCGATTAAGGTGACCGTGGAGCCTTCGTCAAGGAGTGCGTGGACCTTCATCGAACCTTCGGGGCCATACAGCTCGACCGGAACAATTTTCAAGTATGCGCGCATTGTATTAACATTGTTTACAGATACCGCCGTGTGGTCGGTGACGACGGCTGTCGTCTGGGCGCTCCCCTCATGACCCTCTCTCGTGGTCCGCTCTTGGTGGAGTAGCCTATGATGTCCGCCACGACATATCTTACAGGGCTTTCCTCTGCACGTGGCTTGCATGTGACGGCCCCTCAGGCATCGGAAACACATGCGAAGCCTTTTCGCGGCGTCCCATTTTTCGCTCATATTCAACTTCACAAATTCGCCGCAGTCGGGTAAGCCGTGTTCGTTGTTACAGAGCGGACATATCATTTTCACATTTATTGTTGACCGATTTGATGGCTGGAAGGCGGTGTGCGAATTCGAGTTGTTGTCATCGTACTTCATAGTGTTGATCGTGTTTGTTCTTCGCGGGCGTCGTTCCGGTGTAGGCCTCAAATTTCTACTGCCGCCTTTCTCTATCGGCATGGAGGCGCTGCACTGGTCGGCTATCTTATTCAAAAGTTGACAACATCACAAGTTCGGGCTCGTCGCTGTTCTGAGAGTCCTTGTATTCGCACCATTTGAATTTCAAGATGTCATTGAATTTGTCAACTATCTCATCGGTCATTTCGGGGCGGACAGGTAGCTCAATTTATTCAACGTGCGTATGGCCGCAACACAATTATTCACTTTATTGGCGAACGAGCTGATGTTGCCCATTCCACCGTTCATCGGCGTCATACGTCTCAATTTATTTAGCTCCTGTTTGATTATGGCGTCAGGTCGCCCGAACCTGCGCTCGAGCACTCGCATAATTTGTAGCGGATCCGTTTCAGTATAGATCAAGGCTTCACAAGTTTCACGCGCTTCGCCACTGAGCGCTTTGCGGATCCGTGCTACGTTTTGAACATTGCTGAATAGTCCCGACGTGTCATTGTATACCGATCGAAATGCGATCCATTCGCTAACATTTCCACAGAAACTCGGCAGATCTGCCAGAGTTTTAGACGGCTCGTTCACAATTTTCGATGTTTCTTTGCTAGCAGTCTTGATCGCGAGTACGATCGCATCGGCCAATGTGGATTCGCTCATATTCGAGTCGGTATTACGAGGGATGCACTATTAATTTCGCTGCATGCCGTCGGTGGCGGTGGTGGCGCTGTCGTCGGACTCGATTCGGGCACGGGCTCAATGTCGCCCAACGTAACGGTCCGTTTCTCAAGTTTATCCGTTTTGGATAAATGGGACGCGTTATCACAATCAATCAAATCGCCCGAATCCTCTTCGTCCGCTTCCAGGCGTAGCAACAACATTTTGTACGCGCGACCGCGGCTCGTGCAGCTATCCTTTCACTTTCCAATTGCTCAAATTCTAATTGAGCCAATAACGCGGCGTGCTTCTTCTGTCGCGCCGTGTTCACATTTCTGTTCGAATCGTCAATGTTCAACTGATGTGCAGGACTTCGGTTTCGCATATTTGCCGCTAGAGGGCCAAGTGTTGCATCGGATGCGCCGGCTGCATTCGGAGCGTCGACTCGGTCGGATCTCGTATCCGCATGCAAGTCACAAACTTCCTCGTCGATCCTCTCCTGCCCAGGCGAACTTCCGCTCAAGTTTTCATTCGTACCGTGGTCCCACGTGTGCGTCGACGACGTGCCCGTTTCTGACGACCGGCTTGTCGGCGCACTCATTGACGTTTCGTTCTCTTGCTCGGCTGTGTTCATTTTGCGCGCTCTTGTAACACGCTTGCTGTCCATCTTCAAGTTCAATTCTTCAATCTTCAATCCCTAACGGTCCCTAACAGCTCGTACGAGGTCCTCGAGACGAGGATATGCTCAATACGAGGATGGAAAACGGGAAGGGTAGGTGTGGCCCGCTCGACAGTGGACATGCACAGAGTCAGGGTGCGCAATAGAGCTTCGGTGGGAGCGACCGTCGCCAGGCGTGCCTACAGTCCGGCCCCTATCTGTGCATGCGTATCGACGCGACAAGGCTATTCGGCGCCGAGATCGTACTCGGCAACCGGTGACCACGCCTCAACTAGTCACACCGCTCGAAAGCGTTAAACAGTGAGATGTCGTTAACACCGCTAGGTGACCCTCTCACTGTCCGAAGCGTGCACACGGAAATAAAATCCGAAGCACACGACTTACTCGTAAAATTTGTTCAGGATAATCCGGCGAACGAAGGACCAGCTGTAACGGCGATTTCGGCTATCGCCGCGTAAGCCCGCACCCCGGATTGCCTCTCTTCACGATGCGCACGCTTCTTTCTATGGTCGGCGGATTTCTTGCAGTGTGGCGGCGTGGTCAATAATGGACAGCGTTTTCTTTCTTTCAGACTTTATTAAGCCGAGCTTCACAAGATGACGGTTGGCTAGCAACTGTGTCGGATGCACCACTCCCTGCATTTTATAGGTGGTGCATCCGTTGCACATGTGAGTTGCATACATTTTAATTGGGAGGCGTGGCCATGCACTTAATTTACATATGCATTGTCAGACATGCATTGGCGCCACTAGCGCCTGAGACACCGATTAGCGGCCGTGCCGTAACGACGGCCGCTTTTAAGGCCTATCATTGGTCCTCCCACCAAAGCACGATTTCGTATGCAACTCACACGCACATTACATTTCAAATATTCAATTATCAATACAAAATTCTAATAAAAAAAAACAAACAAATATTTTCCTTAAAAACTAGTCCCTACCCGGGTAATTAAAAAACTATACAGAAAAACTCTTTAATAAAACACATAGAACACACACAAATATAAAACACTTTTAAGCCCGTATAAGACACAATACAATTTTTAAATTTACATTAATTGCGCGGCTGTCCGTAACACATGGTATTAAAGGTTCCTGTCACTGTTGCCAATTGTTTAAAGTATAGGGCTTTAAAATTCTAAAGTTTTATTATGTAACATGCTTTCAATGCTATCTCTTCGCCTGTTATGTGTATTATATGAAAATCGTTCTCCGAAATGGGCGGTAATGTCGAAATGAATTTATTAATGATGTATTTCAAGTGTGAGTTGATTACTTACGAAATGAAGATATTTTTAATTTGATTTTGATTCACTAGCGCGTCGGAGGTGACATCAACCATTTTTGACCCATTTTGAAATAAGAAGATTAATTGAAAAGTGTACACAATTGGAACATTTCGTTTCCCTGTTGACTGACTTTGAATTCTTCAGATTAACTTGTCGTCTATCACTTGTAGTATCATGTATCAATACATTTTACGGCTTAGGCACGCGTAGGGGACAAACACACAAACATTGATTTATATGTATTTTAACTCCTCCATCTTCCACATCGACCGATATCAATCTCTATCACGGTCTCGCTGTTGATTCCGAACAGAAAATAATTAGGTACGTCCATAGCGCGAATCATGGGTTGCAATATAGTTGTGGATTTCACACAGAATGCCTTAGAAAATAAAGCACTTTCAAATTTTCTTGAACTTTCAAAATATCCGGGCAACTTTCCCAATTTTTTCCTTTTCAATAACTAATTAATTTATATGTTAGTATTTATAATAACCATAAATGTGCGCATTTACGGATATTTAAATATTAATTAACCAAATCTGCCCAGCCGTTCTCAACCAATGCGTTTAGGAAAGCTTTTAATGTTTATTTATATAGATAGATAGATAAAATAAATAACAAACAAGTGTAAGATAAGTCATATACTTGTTTGTTTTGCCATATACTTGTATTTATCTTAAGGAATCATAATAATAATAACCTATATGTATATTACTCATGTCTCTTATATTTTATTAAACTTTCTTTTTAATTTTGGCCTCATATTGTTAAATCATAGTGTTACATGACAACATATATATTTTTAATAGGCTATGAACAGATTCAACAATAGAAATAATAAAGATTTTTCATTAATGCTAACTAAATTAACAAAACTAACGAAAAAAATGCTGTAGTGTTTTCTAAAATTTGTTAAATGTAAAAGCGTGGCTCTTACAAACTATAAGTCATTAATTCAAAGCAACTACTTCTAATCTGTTGCACATGATCACGTTCCGTTATCACATACCTATATACCTGTCTTACAAATACACGTGGCTACGTTTAGGGTTGCCGCTCGCGAAGTTATTGTGTAGAATAATATTTCACGGTAAAACTTTCAAATCATTGATTAGATTAGGTTAATTTCTACGTAACTAAAGTCGTAACTTAATACATAAAGCTACGATCGCGTTTCAAAGACCTTACTATGAGATCGTATAATAGTTATGTTTAAATTGAGACATAAATTTCCAGATTTTGTTAGTATATTAATACTGCAGGCATTATAATTTATGTTGAAATATATAGTTTGACTAGATATTATATCAAAAAAATTAAATTAAAATTAATTAAACTGTCATGAGTATGGCAATGTACATCTTGTTCTTTGTGATTACTTACAATATACAAGGTATCAAAGACTTTACATAATCTTTTATAGTTAAATTATTTATGTTAAATTAATGAGCTACAGTTAAAGTGGTAAAAATAAATAATCAAGTTCCTCATTAATAATATCGTTACTATTTTAAATGAAATGAGTTCATGTCGACGAGTTTGGCTTTTCAGGTTAAAAATTTTCGTTATTTCAATTCACTAATTTTCTGTCACGCGAAGCGACCAATCTGAAAATATTAGAGAGAAACTAATATTAATACTACAGGGAGATAAAATATTAGATAGAGATACTTTAATATTGTTTAAAATAAAAATATAACTATCAGAATTTTAGGTGTAATTTTACACATGTGCATGTCGCGCTCCGCTTTCCTGGACCCTATTAGAGCGCCGCCTCGACCCGCGCGACAGCCGTATAGCTCCAAATTTTAATGAAATTATGAGCCCATATGCAAAATACATTATGTGTGGGACTCGATAGCGCTTACACTCAGACCTTAGTTTGGAGTACGTGAAGTGCCCACTTTAACTTTTTGAGGTGAATTACACATATCGAACACTCTGTTTACTATAATAAAATTTTAGAAGTAGTAAATTATCGTAATAATAATATTGGGCACTTTTTCGAGGGGTCGATTATGAGAACGATTCGGAACTTGTGCCATACTAATGCCATCTAGGTCTTGAGAACTCGATTATATATATATATGATCAAAATCTGATATTTACTCGAAGGGGATTTTGCAACAAATCTATTTGGATATATATATAATAGATTTGTTGCAAAATTCCCTTCGAGTAAATACTAAATTTCGATCATTAATGAAATTAAAATTCAACAATTTCTTTATTTCATAGGTTGTACATAATACTTGAAATTCATTATTATATTACGGATTGGATTTCGCCTGCGGTTCTGCTCGCGTCGATATAGAATCAATTTCTTTATCTTTTATATCGTCATATCACGCTAACAACCATGACCCTGATCTGGTTCTTGCTTTACATTCCAATCCTGGCTCCACTTTTGATTCTGGTTCAATAATAATAAAATATACATAACGTAAAAAAGCAGCAAAACGAGATTTAAATATTATATATGTTACGATGGATCATAAACTATTGCAATACCATATACATATCATCAAATTATGTCTAGCAGTTTTATACAATTCGCGGACAAATGTTCAGACAGGCAGTCAGACTAAAGCTAAAATATACTTTTTACCAAATTTCTTTACTGTACGGATTTTTTTCTTTATACTGTTTTATCATATAATTAGATTGATCACTCGCATGGGAGACAGTTTTGCGTCAAGTAAAACGAGCAAGAAACATAAGGCCAAATTCATTATAAACATTTACAATTTAAAAGTAAAATTATCACACAAGGAAACAGTTGCATCAAAAAGTCGACGTTGTTTTATCCATGGATATATTTATTCTCATAATAATCGGAAATTTATTCTTATTATTTATTGGACGCATACAAAACCCCATAAATAAATGTATGAATTTATTTAATTTACTAACATATAAACACAGTTTATTTCGAGTATTGTCTGTTATCATTTTTGTCGATTGTTATTTTTTTTAAACGTTTGTAAATATTTTAAATTTTCGTTTCTATTTAAAAGTGTAAAGGCGCGAATAACCATGATATCCTTCTATTATTTTCTACGTAACGTTGTAAAAAAAAGTTTATGAAGACTAGGCTTGGACCAAAGCATTATTAAATAACGGACGATAAGATGTATTTTATTTTGAAGTGAAGTTTCCTTGAGTACGGCGAGGAATAATTTTCATTACGGGTTAGGTGTTAGACGTAAAATGATATATGCATTGCATGTTGTGTACATCTGTGCGGTAGTTTATATAAAAAAAAAGGGATAACGCCAGCCGCGTAGCTGGGATTTTCTTCAGGGAAAGGTAGAAACGGAAAACTTTATATAAAATACACATTAAAACAACGACTTTTTCGCTCGACTAAGTGCTCCAGAGGGGCAAGCGCCCTAGCTTTCCCACCTTGGGTACGTTTTTGGAAAATCTACAGTTGAATACAAAAATTACGAAATCACGTTCATTTTGATAAAACTGTTATACTTGTATGTACTTTTAAAGCATTAAGAGTGATTACTATAAACATAATAAAAAAAAAATACTCGCAACATTGAGATCCTAAAACCACGTGGCTGAATTTTTTTTTACGTACATAGAACTTATCATTGTAGATATTCTATATTATTTGAATTATCCATTATTTGAATTATGAACATTTTAATTCATCACATTAATAAAAAACCTGCAACAGTATTTAAAAAAAAATATAAATTTAATACAAAGAAGTTTCCACGCTTGTACACATTAACGCGGAGTAATTTTTATACTTAATGTTTTAACTGTGTTTTATACTTAAATATAATATTATACACTAAAACCGTATGCAATTAATTAAACCTATATAAAGTTTTGTTGTGGTTTTTTTTTTATTGAAATTTGTTTTCCATTTGGGAAAAATTGTAACATAGTAGACTAACACTAGATCCTTTGGAAAGTTCAGTAGACTAATTAGAAACCCTATTAGTTATTAATACAGAAGCCATATTCCTCCTGTCCCGCAATTATTTTATTCAAATACTACGATATCATAAGACCAATGTTGTTACACTAACATACACTTATTTATTAATCAAATAAAGTTGTGTTGCAAAATCGAGAAGGTGTCTTTCTGTATTTCTATAATATAACTTTGTATCACTCCTTCCTGGAAAATTGAGATTAAATATTTTTATTTATTTATCATAGTCGGTAGCGAATAATTGACTAGATTGTGAATATTTGGATTTTGATATCTATATAAAAGTTTAACTACAGATATTTTTTTGGGTACTGTGGCCACAATGCTTTTCCTAAATGGCATTTGTAAATTTCTATAAAATATTAATAGCAGTTCTACCATAAGTAACTAAAGTATATTTATTCATTATATTCTCAAAAGCGTTTTTTTTTTGTTGTTGTTGTACGCAATAATATGTCCCTTAATCTTTATCATAACCAATGATTAAGATTTCCGAAGAATAACTTCACCACTAATAACGAAAAATAAAGAAATATAGTATTCGACTGGTTTGTTCATGTAAATTATTTATATTTACGTAATTATTTATTTTGATAAATTTATGTGATGATAAAATTATACGAGCAATTTCAAATAAATTATTTTATCCTGCCCAGTGGTATTAGTTAGGAGCAACGGTGTCCGAGTGGTAAGCGGCTTATTTATAAATCAAAAGAAGACGTATTTGATATCTGACCGTAAGCGAATTGATCAATGAGTTTTATATTTAAATCAAACTAAGTCCCTTTTTATGTTCCTCGTTGAGTATACTGATACGTCGCTCACACTTTCGCCACCGCACTGTCAACCGTCTCTACCTGCACGGCGTCGGAGTGATAGATTCCAGGCACTCAAATAAGCGCATCAATCTGAATTAGAATTCTGAGAGAGGTATCTAGCACAGAGAGTTGACAGATACTCGATGCCGACGCGACGTGCCCTATACGTATTTAACTGGCAGCCGCGCGTGACTCCACCCGCGTGGACATACAATGAATTCCTTTATCTTGTATATCGATCGCGGTTCCCTTTCGATTCCGAACTCCGTCTCGATCTAAGTATATTCCGATTTCGGGTCTGCTCCCGATCCCTGTCGTCATCGCTATTCTGATCTGGGTACCGCTACTTTTTCCGATTTCGGTTGCGCTTTTGGTTTCCTGCTCCCTGTTCCGCTTGCGATTTCGATTCCGTTACGTTACGTTCCGATTTTATGATAAATCGTATACAAAAAATGTTTAATGTACAGATGCGGCTCTTTTCCGATTTTATTATATACAAAGATTAACATAACTTTTTTGTTTGTGCCCCAATTAGAATGAAACAAATACTAAATGTTACAGGAAGATTGACACAATAAAATAGTGGAAACCGCGTGCAAATCGGTTAGGCGGTTTCTGAGATTAGCATGCACAAACCCAGGCAAACAAAGAAAAAATCTAGAAACTATATTTTTTTTTGTCTCTGTAACATATGTACAACGTTTATAAATTGTTTTTTTATTAATGTATTTAATGTACAGACACGGTTTCTTTTTTATTTTATTATATTGTTTTTTTATTTCATTATATTATATGTACACTGAGAAAAAATTGGGTAACAAAATGACAATAAAAACTTTGTCAACATTTTATCGTAACTATGTGCTTTGCTTACACACTTGAGCGAGTTTTCTGCCTGCAACAAACCTTTTATTGTCAAATGTTTTATTATTGTAGGAGATACAGGAAATAACTTCTGTGACAATGTTTAAAATGATTTGATGACGTCACTTTATCAACATATCATTGTATGATATGTTCTTAGAACAATGTTGTCTCAAACAAAACGAAAATTGACAACGTAACAAAGTAATTTGCTGAAAATGACAACTTATCGTAGTATACTGTGAGGGTGCAAGCTTTGCGCAGGCGCGACCGCGCTGTCATTTGCCCGTGGCCATTTGTTGTGCTCGAACGCGTTCTTTTTTATTTCTCAAAGTGTTTAATTGTGAAATAAGGATGTTACTGGTTTTGTCGAAGCAACGATTATAGGTGTATTATGCTGTTTTTAAAGTTCTAGTGTTTAAAAGATATGCTATGTTATATTTTTCAAATTTAATGTTTGTTTTTTTATCGAGAAAAGTTGATATTGATAAAAGTTGACACAGGTTAACAAGGTGTTCTTACTTTAAATAAAAAATAAATCTTGGCTGTACACGTTTTTTCTGAAAGACTTAACACTTCCTGCATCAAATGCAGCGTCACTACAAGCATTGCCACCATTAACCTTTTGTCTGCACATTTTTCGCTGATGAGATGAATATAATATATTTAATATGCCTAAGCGCATCTAGTGAATGAATTTCCAAAAATAAATATTATACGAACTCGGTCAATACTTCAAGCTTGTGGAAATATACACTTCTTAAAATGCAATTTGTATACCGTTTACTAGAATACTCTATATATACACTCATGTATCAATATTACAGATTTCTGTAGGGGTAAGTGTTTTAATTTCTGAATTCGAGCATTTGTAATTTTTTTCTTCTATCATTATATAATCTCGGAAGCATTAATCTCATGTTTATTTTTTATCTCAAATGTTCGATATGTTTAATTGTATATTTTTAATATCGTTTTTAATTTCATTATATGTCTCCAAATTTTTTATACTTTATAAAATAAACAATTATTTTCATTTTAATATCCATTATCAGTAATTAATATTATATAGTATTAGTAATTAATTATTAGGTACTTGGACATTAAGAAATTTGATGTAAAATTTACAAAGCTTACTACGATTTGTTGATTAGTTTTAAATTTCGGGCAAGCTATTTATTTTTCATGTACCAGTTATAATTTTAAACATATACATGAGTGAAATTCTAAATAATGAATACATTTTCTTTACTTTAAGTACGAGGTAAGGTATATATATATATATATATATATATATATATATATATATATATATATATATATATATATATATATATATAATACACCAGGCAAAAATTTTAAATAGCCTTTTTTCCTTTAAGTTATTTCTTATCTCAATCTTTTTTTTCTTTTATGTAAAAGGTCAATAAATGTATAAAAAATATCAATAGCCTTTTCATAATTTGATTTTAGCCCAGTGACTCACTTTCTTGATTCAAAAAGTAACGTTATGTACCTTCGTTCCTTAAAAAGGTTACATTGCTGATCTTAACCCTTATATTTTCTTGATAGTATACTATGAAGGTATTTATATTTCTCACAGGCTAATAAACTTGCACCTCTCTAGTGGTCCTAAAACAATACGTACAGCCTGCGAGTCGATCTACTTTCATTCATTGTCACCAGATCGCCAAACCACTGCAACATTCCTTTTTGTACTCTAGTCATTACATCTTCATTCAAACCATACCGCTCTGTGACATCACTGTTCCTACATCTATCTTTTAAAGACACATCCGTGCATGGTGTGAATAGCGGATTGATACGGGCACTACAATCTCTATGCAGAGGCCAAGTGCTTGCGTCAGAAAAAAAGGGGTTATATACTGACTGGTTTGATATCTGTAGAGGTGTCAGACAGGGATGTGTAGCACCACCGTGGCTGTTCAACCTATTCATAGATAGCTGTCTGTATGATTTGAAAGAGTGTAAAGTGTGGACTAAGAATGGATGAGTTGTCTGTAAAATGCCTTCTGTACGCCGACGATCAAGTAATGCTTGCGTCGTCAGCGTGCGAGTTGCATCGAAAGGAATGTGTGTTTGTGTTTGTGCGGGCGTTGGCTAATTTTCATTTGAGGGTTTCCTACGTCATTTATATTCCACGAAATGCCGTAGGAAAGCCTTAATAGATTTTATAAGTTTAGACTGTACCAAAGAAGTCAAATATTTACGCTTAATATAATAAATTTAGACTGAGCCGTAACTTGGCCCTGGCAACAGCGGCACTCGCCAGGGGCGCAAACCCCTGGTGGGTTAGAGGGGAGTTAGGATACCTATTTTTTCTGATTACGAATTTGAATTTGTATATATAATGAGAATTTTCCGAGGTACATTCGACCTTTAAAAGGCACAATATTAGAATTTCACCCTAGACACCAGTGACCCTGGCGCTGATTTTAGGTATCGCGTGGGATTTCTCACTTTTAGCCATTCAACTTAATAGTTTCAAATAGTTTGATTATTGCTTTTGATTATTTGCATGTCTCATAGCATATATACACTTAAGAGTTCAAACTAATTTTAACTTATGTTTCCATGGTTCCCAAGAGACATCTTGACGGATTCTAAGTTTATAACTTATTATAGATTGCTAAGTTGTATTTGCGGAGACAACGTTACTTATTTTTAGAACAACAACGAAAATATTTTTGATTTTCAAAGTCTAATAACGTTTTCTTTTTATGATTGTATAAGCTAAGCTAAGCTAAAGATTGTATAGCATATAAGCTAAGCAACATGTGGGTGCACTATAAGTTTCTGGAACTGGCAATTTACACAAACAATGTTTAAAGAGTAATTACTACATTTGCAAATGGAACTTTTTGGCTGTAGAATATAGTTTCTTTCATCTAACTGTCAATTGTTTTTACACTGTAGCGTCATTTTAAAAATTGCAGATCTTCACCACTATTGATTTAAATCATGAATATTTTCGCAGTATGATTTTATATGATTTTAAGTATAATTTGACAGCTCAACAGAGCCTCGCTCGGTTTCGAAATGCATTTGAAAATAAAACACCATGCAAGACGACTACTTATAAGTGGTTTGTAGAATTCAAGCGTGGTCCTGTCGGTTTCGGTGACGAATTTCCTGACAATTGCCCTTTCACCGTTGTGAACAACACAAATATCGATTCTGTTCGCCGTATGATCGAAACAGACAGATTGTGACATATCATGGGACTTGGGCATTCTTAGGCATAGGCCTGAGTCAAATAGAACCAATCCTACATAATAATTTCGGTATAAAAAAGCCGAGTTCGCGGTGGATCCCTCACAGTTTGATTGACGCTTAGAAAACGTACTGCGTCACTCAGTGCAATGTCATATTCACCAAATTCAAGGAAGGGGCGTCAAATGCGGCGTGGGATTCGATAACATCGACTCGTCATTGAGTCGCTTTTACTTTAAGTATTTTTTAAATTCAATTTTTTAAATACTGTTTTACAATTTTATTACCCGAAAATGTATTGCTGATGATTTTCAAAATTTCAGTTTGTTCAGATGCCTGGAAGTGGACGAAAACTGAATTAAAAGATTCCATTGTATTCATGCACACCAAGTGAAAGTACCATTACCAGATTAGCGTATTGGTTTTCTAATATTTCTTGCCATCACTTTTATTTTTTAAAGATTATTGTTAATTTTTCTTAAAAGTATTATATTGCACTATATTTACGTTTATTATTTTTCATATTGTTTAGAGCCCAAAACCAATAATTTTTAGATACGCGCTAAACTACCAAAATTCAACACATATTTATTATGAAAATATTTCATAAATTGCCGCTTACGGATTGCGATTTATAGAATTTAATATTAAAGAGATTATTGGGATTTTTTTATACAACGACAAAAATTTCAATAATCAACATATACGTAAGAAAAGAAGACTGAAATACCGAATATTAGTCAAGTCAATCTGACACACTTAAAGCGACATTATTTTGAATTCTATATGATATTTCTTACTAACGTTTATAGGTTACATAAACAAATTATTGTGGTGTACTAGGCCTATTTGAAAACTATAATTAATTAATTAGAAAGTATGGGTAAACTCATATAGTTTACCATGTCTATTCGTCTATTTATCCATTCACAAGTACTAACAATTTTTCTGGTAGTTTACTAGTGCTAAAATAACTTGTCTCTATTATAACTATTAATCACGTCTAAAAAGTTGTTAATAGGCTATAAAATACAGTTTTCCGATACAAAATAATCACAATATATAAGCGACATATCTGTTTCGTGGTAATGGTGCAATTTAAAATGGTTACCTTTTTGAAATACCGATTCAAATTAAATACAACATCAAACTTTTATTCTTCTATATCTTTCGCACGGTATGATATTTGTGTTTAGTGTACGTTCTTAGAAAAAAGCCAAAGGCTTACTACAGAAAATAGCTTCTCAGAAAGTTAATTTACCTTACGAATTAAATAGCCGTTATATCGAATACGACATCTACAAGGACACAGCAGTTTTTTTTTTTCGTATCCCGAAGGCATGTTGTATTTCTGCATCGGTTGCTCTGAAAGCGGACTGGTGTAACCTTTTTTATTCAAATGATGACCCATATACGCTTGGATACTGCGTGGACTACGGTGAGCGAATGTAAAGAAAGTAGTTTTTTTATCTGTTGTACTCGCCGATAGAACTTATTCACGTAAAACTTTAAGGTAGGAATAATCTGGGGATATACAAATTAAATTGTGCCGGTGACAATATTGCACTATAGAGAGAGAAAAACGTTGATTTTCATAAAATAAAATATTTTTTGGCTTTTAGGAGACAATATTGTGTGCAGCGATGTGTTTAGATTTAGACTTCACATGTCCATACTATTTTGTACACAAAGAAGAGACACATTAAATATTACGAACACAGTAAAGATTATGAGTGTGGACGTAGAACTACAAAGTAATACTTGCGGCGTCGTTGTGCGAATTGAAAGCGATGATAACTAAATAAATGATTACCTTAAGGAAAGAGGTGTGTAAGTAAGTTTCACGACTGAAGTCATGGTTTTTGAAAGAAGCGAAAGTACGACCGAATGAGGATGAGAGAGTTGAACCAGTGAAAGAGTTAGAATACTTTGTTTGATCGTAAATAACGGTGTACATGATAGAAATATCGAACGGAGTGTAAATGCGGGAAATAAAGTGAATAGGACCTTGCTTGCTATTATGAATAGAAAGCATGTCTCACGACAAACATATTTATTTGTCCATAATACAGTACTGAATTCTACTCTTATGTAAGGGGGTAAAAGTTGGGTATAAGAAAGAAAAATGAAATCAGAGTCAATGCAATGGTGATGCACTCTCTGAGTAGTATCTTTGAGGGATAAACGTAGGAAAAGTAATGTTATAGAGCGATGTCGTTTGAAAGATGCAGTGCCTAGATTAGAAAAATGTATGTTGCGGTGATTTGGCTATCAGGCAAGGATGAATGAAACTAGACTAACAAAACAAATCTATTCAACGAATGTGTGTAACGGAAGGGTCAGCAAGGGTCGTCCTAAAAAATTTCATACAGAGCAAATTGGTGGCATATAAAGAAAGGACCAAATTTTAAGTACCGACGAGCTTGCATGAAACGATTTATCGATATATAAGTGAATCAATAGAAATTTGCAAAGATCTTGCCATGTGAAAATCTAGTCTCTGCCTATCCGTTTGAGAAATGCGCGTAGTTTGTATTATTACTACTCTTAAAAAGGGAAACTTTAGCCACTTGCTTAATAAAATTCATTTTCAAATAATATAAAAACAATATTTTGAATTTTGTAAGTATTAGAAGCTATATGGTAAAAACGAATTTCTTTTGAGCGGAATGTTACCCAGCACTCAAGTAAACAAGGTTGTAACAAGGCATAAAACGATAATAATTCAACTGGTCTCCTCCCTTTTTATTGAGCGCATATTGACTATATCAAGATGGTTTTAAAAGTAATATGTTTGAGGAATCCATTTTAATAGCCATTACGTCTACGATAGCTTCTTATAAGTACATAAAAACAGATTGGAGGCGTAACGGTCTGTTCAGCTTTTTGACGACGGAACTATAAAAGCGACAATTTTTGTATTAGGTGTATTTCACACATAAATTCTTTAGGACGTGTTCAGCTCAGACACAAAATAAAAATTACATGAAGAAAATGACACGTATTCCCTTAAATTAGCTAGAGGCGGGATTATCAATCGCAGATGCAATGTGTAATTCTATCGGTTCCGTAGGTATAGCTTTTTAATTATATAACAATTTATTTAGATAACAATAGAAATAGTTGAAATGCTAAATAAATTTATATATAGAGGATTCCCTAACAACACACACTAATGTATAAATATAATGTCAATAACTGAGTAGAAGTGTACATATAAGGGTATATATAAGTACATGTAAGAGTATATATAAGTGTACTTTTAAATATATAACACAAATGTGTTATTTTTTTTTCTTTCATTCAGTTCCTGATCATTAACACGAGTTCAACTCGCACTTGCCCGGTTTTTATCATTTGTTTTTTACTTTATAATTTGCATTATAATCAAACTAAATTTAATGCTTGTGTGTATGTGTGTGTGTACCATTTTTTCGGTACAGTAACATCCAACATAATTTTTTTTATTTGCTTTTTTAAATTATATATTGGTATACTCGGCGTAATTATATTCAACCTGTGACAATTTAAACTAACTACCTATGACGGTTCAAAAGATACAGCCTTTCCAAGTGTAATATTTGAATGAATGACCAGACAAGTCAAATCAATCAAATCAAAAATATCTTTATTTCATAGGTAACAGAAGTTACATTTGATATGCGTCATAAACAACTGTTCTCGACATTAAAATTACCACCCATTCCAAATGCTGATTTATCATGAGAAGAATGGGCAAGAAATTCAAGGTTTGCTGTTTTTTACTCATCGACACAAAATATTGGTTTATTAATAATTTAGTACAACATTAGTAATAACATAAAGTAACTTGATAGCCGAGCAGTTCAGTACTATGGGTTTTTCTTTAGCATATTCAGACAGAGTATAATAGCCCTTGCCATATAACTTTCTTATAACGAAATGTTTAAATTTATAAAATGGCAAATTTTTAATTTCAGCTGAGATGTGCACAAAAGCGCACATATTGCCCCTTAAATGATTTTGCTTAGACAAAAATACTTTTTGCTTAGACGGGTTTTATGAGCAGCAAGATCGTTCTTATGTCTAGTGTTAATATTATGCATCTCGCTCCTTTTTTGAAATGATTCTATATGTCTCTTGACATATATTAGGTTTTCTTATATGTATTGTGATGCTAAAGTTAAATTATTAATTTTCTTAAATTTTTTTCTGAGAGATGCTGAATGTCTGAAATCATAAACAGCACGAATAGCATGCTTCTGTAGCACGAAAATTGTGTTAATATCGGCTACGTGACCCCATAACAAAATTCCATAGGTCATCAAACTACGAAAAAAACTGAAATAATCTAGTCTCGTGGTGCTTTCATCTGTAAGTCGCCGAATTTTTTTCACTGCATATGCTTAAGCCTTTTCAGCCATCTGATAACATGAGAATTCTAACGCAATTTAGTGTCTAAAGTGAAACCAAGGAATAATTCGTGTTTACAATATCTAGTATCACGTTCTTGACCATTACGTTGCCGTTGACCGGTTTGGCATTAGTCAAGGAAAATTTAACAGGTTTTGTTTTCTTCTCCTTGAGAAGAAGATTATTAATACCAAGCCACTCAACTATTACACAGGTACTGTTAGTTTCGTAAAAAGCTGGTTGTTGCCTATTAATCTTAAAAAGTAAAGAAATATCTGCAAACAGTACAATCCCATGCCCAACTTCAACAAGATGTAGTTGATAATTAATGGAAACTAGGAATAGAAATGGTTCAAGAACTGAACCCTGCGGTACACCCATATTGACTGTAGATCCCGACGACCTCTCACCATTAACATCAAGTCTTTGAATTCTATCTCTTTAAATAAGACTCTAAAAGTGCAAGTGATCGATCCGGGATACCATAGTAATGTAGTTTCCTGAACATTCTATTGTGATGAACGCAATCAAAAGCGTTATATAAACAACAAAAGACACCGATTGCGTCCCGTGAATCCTCCCAAGCATCAAAAATCTGTTGAATAAGCTCAACACCGGTTTCAGTCGTGGAGCAACCCTTTGATAGACAGTGTAAGCCTAGTGATGGCGTCCTATTGGAATTCTTTGTGTACGGAATACTAAAAAACGAGATAGATCAAAATCTATCTCGTTTCACGTACTCAGCCGTGTCTCCCATTTGTGGGAAACACGGCTGAGTACGTGAAACGTCTTGTGCGTGCTGCGGGAAATGTGTGATTACTACAGTACCGAAATGATTAAAATAAAATAAGACATTTGTTTGTATTGGTGTCTAAGTCTATTCATAGCCAGGGCGTACTACGTCTACGGATAATCATCCGTAGGTGTAGTACATGTGAGCCCTTAAATTCCTTGTTAGAAACTGCAACGATCACCTAGCTCATTAGAAATTGCATGATTCGTTTACAATTTTTTAGTAAGCAGTAGTATTATACGGCTTGTTTCAAAGTAAACACTATCAGTACGATCATTATCATTTAGAGCGATGAACATACAACTGAATATGACGTACTAGATTTAGCCCGCGGCTCTAGCTGCGGACATACAGTGATTCCTTCAACTTTTACGTCAATCGATCACGGCATAAATCATGATTACTATACCACTTTCACTCTCGGTTGCGGTTCTGGTCTTGATCTAGATTCCGGTTATGGTCCATTATCGATCCTGATTTAAATTCCGCTCTTGATTCAATTCCGATCATATTTTCTCAGAGCAACGCTTACACTTATACTGAAAACGTACTTCCCTACCACCGCTCAATTAATTAATTATAAAACGATTTTACTTCCTTTCGCTTTCTTTATTGATCCCGATTCTTATCCTACTCACAGTTCCAATCCCAAACTTATGTTGATACCAATCGGGGTAAAAATTAAGGAATTCTTTTTAGATTCTTGTGAAGCAGCGCGGAACAGCTGGTGTACACTAAAACCTCGTCAGATAGTATATGGCCATAAGAAAAAGGATCGTGTAAGCAGAACCAGTGGCGGTCAAACGGACGGTCGGACGGACAGACAGAAACGGAAACTTCGTATTTTATTATTTGTGAAGGTAAGTATTCCGCAGGTTAAACGTAATTCAATGAAATTTTACACACGTCGCGCCGAGCACAATCGCAGCGCCATCTACCCTAACAACAAATTCATAATTAAGTAACATTTTCTCCCTTCATATTTTCCTCCATAACAAGTTTTCGTTACCTGTTGTCTTAGAAACGATCTGACTGAACTGAAAGTTGTTTCCTCTAACACGCTCTCCTCAATAAATATCCATTATGATTAATATACTATCACGTTACAACTTTAAAGAACTTACTTTACGGTGGTAAATGTATATCAGGTCTTAAATAAATTTTCATTTATTAATTCATAATTTAATTCACTAACGCAATAGGAGCAGACGGTTCCGGACTCTACACTTACCATATTCTAAGGGGACCCTAAGAATAAATGTTTGATGCACGGGTGAAAGAAGAAAATAGGTTCAGTAATTTTCTCTGTCTTGTTGCGCGGCATTTGCTTCCTCGGGGAGCAGTAAAAGAAAAAAAATTGAAACAATTCGTTGCTCGAACCTATTATACAAGGATGTCTTTTACCAGTGTATGGGCATGAAAACGGTGAAAAGCGGGTGATTGCGTAACGTGTATACGTTTGTATACACGATGTGATTTTTTTATTATAAATTTATTGTCATATAAACAAAATTTTTTTGTTTTTCTTTCTGTCAAAGAAACCTTGTCGATCGAGAGAAAGCTGTTCTGAAAATTCCAGTTTCGATCATAGAATATATACGTGGATATATGTATTGTATACATATACAAGTGGGTGTTTGAAAAATTATTTTCGTGATAAATAGAAAGATCATATATAAGTTCTATAAGAAAACTGTTTTTTTTTTCGCAATAATTCAAAAGGTATATCAAAATAAAAAAATATTTTTGAATCCAGTACCGAAGACACGCCGAGAGCTCCCGAACGAAGCCGAGCGCGTGTGACGTCATAATGTTAGTTTCACTCATTGTAGTTCATACAGTAATAATAAGTACAGTGCTTTGATCTATTTCATTGTGTTGTCATTGTTAAATACTCAAATTTATATTGAAAATGTCGAACCTCAAAAGTTATCGTTTTTGTTTTGTACCATTATGTACGAATACTACAAAAACAACTTCTGACAAAATGTTTTTAAATGTTCCCCAAGATGAAAAACGTCGAAATAAATGGTTTCATGCAGTGTATCGTGATAATCCTAAAACAAAATCGATTTTTTTTTTGTTGTGAAGATCATTTCGATGTAAGTATTTCATAACACCATTGTTATTAATTATTACTTATCTAAGTATGCAAATCAAATAAGTAGAGATCAGTAACAAATTTTTTTTTAACTGGACTCCAAATCATAACCTTAAAAATTCTAGCATTAAAAAACACATAAGTAATGCTAAAGCATGTTTGCAACCACCTGTAGACAAGATATAAGATATTATTATTGCTTATAACATCAAACAATTTCAATTTAATAAAGTATTTACCTGCTGAGGCTGCACAGTCATGGCATTGAACATCCTGAATTTTACTTGACTTTTCATTAATAGTTAAAGTAACTGCATAAGCTTTACTCCGAACTCGATGTTCTGGACATACCCGTCCTTTTATGATACAAATATTATTTTTACGACTAAGTTGAACATAACCTATAGCTTTGTTGCCGTAACTCTCACGCGATGCTCTACAATAAATGAAATAAATAATTATATTTAATATAATGGAGAATAAGTACTTAAATATTTGTATCTATCATATTATTTTTTAACAGACTCGAATTTCAGCAGAATCGAACCGAACGTCATATTTTTTTGAATTCGTTATCATAAATATATCAACATCAGGAATATTATCAGACTTTGCTTTTATAAATCCTTTATCACACATAGTTAATCAGAATTAACTAACAAATCGTCTTTTAGCAGTAAATTTTCAATATTATTGTGAAGTCACATGCAATAGCCGTAAACGCCTATTATGAAACAGCTATAACATTATGACGTCACAACTATGATGACCAATCGTGGCGTGTTCATAGTCACGTGATTTATTTTTAAATTTTACAATTATTATTAATGGCTTATAATCAATTGAAAAAAAAAATTTACATATTTCGTATTAAATATCAATATTATTAATAATAAAGTCTTAAAATACATAAAAAAATCAATATTTTTTTTTCAAATTCCCAACTGTACATCTACGAGCACACTACTTTTTAAGTAAGTTTAAAAAAGAAAATTGCAGCTGTTTAATACTCGAGACAAAGCGAAGACTTTATTTAATAATTAATTCTTAGAAAAAGTTTCTGTTTTCATATCACTGTAAATTTCAAATGAAAGATATTAAAAAATATGTTGAATAATGTTGAACAAATTATTAACTATTCTACATGTCGATTCTAACGCCAGAATTACAAATTACCATTTAAAAATACAATATTAATTATTTTTCTCTTGCGTTCCGTTAAAGATAATAAATAATACATATATTTAAACAGCACATAATACTACGTACATGATTAGTCATTTCGCCGAGTTTTCTGGCCATTTACTGACTGAAAATGTATCTAACGTGCCTTTGAAAGTTCCGACTCGCTACGTTTCTGCAGGTGAAAGTTTTTAATTAAATTTTCACTTGTTTGAGAACTTTTTACCAAGATTTGACGTCTTCGGGAACGTACAATCTTTGGTATGTCTGTTTATTTACTTGGATGAAATAATATTAGGAATTCGTTAAGAATGTGATGAGAGAGATCCGTTGTTTTTCGGTTATTATTTCTATGAATTACAATATATGGATCTCTTTTATCGTATTCTGTCAGATTTTATGTAAATATTTTGTAGGACCGATCGGATATTTTAAGAGGTTGGGCGGTCTAATAAAAACCGGCCAAGTGCGAGTAGGATTTGCACATAAAAGTTTTCGTACCATCGTACAATAGCGAGTAACTACATACTTTTTAAAAATATATTACTAAAGGCAAAAACAATTTTTTTTTCCAAAACACGTATCTTGTATGGGAACCTCTTTTCATTTTTAACTTAATATTATTTTTATTATTTGTTTTTATAGCGACTATGGTAATAGGTACTTTGTGAACGTTTCAAGCGCCTACCAAAAAAACACATTTCCCGTGTGGGGGACTCCTTTCTCTCTAATTGTTACGGTTTATCAGAAACAGCCCGCTAACAGACAGACAGGCAGACGGTCAAAGAAGACTTAGTAATAGGGTCCCTTTGAAACCCTTTTGGGTACGGAACCCTGAAAATTGTTTTAAAAAATGTATAGAACATAATGTAAAGGTTTCTAAAGGAATAAACGTAAAGTATTAACATCTTAAGAATTAAATAATTAATTCTGGTGAGGTACGAGGATATACGGGTCATAGATATTATAATGTCAGAAGATAGATATCCAAACAAAATGACAACTATGCCTTATTTGAAAGTTTAAAGTCGCGCGCCCGTAAACTCACTTTCGTGTTTCTTGTACATTATTCGATCAGTTCTTTTGTCTAGTGGGTCCGGCCATAGCAAGGCATCGGTAATTAAGTAATTGATAGCTATGATACCGAATTCATGTCGTAGGCTCACGAACTACTGGCGCGCTCTCCTCGATGGACTTCTGGGTACGTGTGCAAGTTCCCTGAGTTAGTCGGCCCGCAGGCCTCGGCCGCCGGTCGCCATATCGGCAGCTAGCATAAAGAAATCACATCGGCTTTAACGTGATGAAAAAGCGTGACCGCCTCGAAGGATCCACGGCACGCCTATCACAGGGCCCTGAGTGAACCGCACCCAGATGGTGTTCTTTCCCCGCGCCTATGGTCCTCGTAAAGGCTGTTTACGGTATCCATGCACTACATTAGTGCTATGTACTGTGGAGGTGCTTAATAAAGGGTTAAGCGACAAGTGAAAATTAAGTTTTAAATAAAGGTCGTTGTATTTTGATTAATGTCGGGCTTACGTGTATGTTAAATATTTGTTGTTACATGTACATACGAAGTATTGATATTTCTACTTTAAATTGAGCATGTTTCATTTATACTTTTATACCTCCCCGTATTTGTCGACTATATTATGTTCGACATGTATAACAGCTCCGTAGGACCCGTCTCACATGTTCTAGGGCAGTCATCCTAGGCGAACGTAATCAAGTCACCTCTGCTGTCCGACACGCTAGCTGGATTCGGTTCACAGTGATGAGTGAAGTTATACGAGGGAGCTAGTGCTTTGAGGTTCAATTCCCTGGTGGTAGATAGAACCATTTAATTCCGTTACAGATGGCGCTGTACTCATTTAATGGCCGAGTTTATATTGTTAAATTAACTTGCTCAGTAATGAAAGTAAATTCTATGACATCCTACTAATATAGTAAACGCGTAAGTTTGTAAAGAATGTATGGATGTATGTTTGTTACTCTTTTACGCAAAAACTACTGAATGGATTTTGATGAAACTTTACAATAATAATAGCTTACACATCAGAATAACACATAGGCTATAATTTATAAAGATATAATGTGAATTATCCAAAATATAACGATAAGTGTCTAGCAAGTAGGAAAAAAAAATCTGTCATTAGCGAGTTATTTTGGCGTGCGCCGCAAAAACCGTTGGAATTACACGTATATAATGGAAATGTTTATCCTAAATAGTCCTACAAAAAAGCCCGCAGCATCATATATCTATATTTTATGTGTAAGCCATTATTACCAAAATAGTGAACCATAAATACAATAAAAATTGATAATTTATTTCTAACGCACATTTGGCAGTAACAAATTGATCCTTATATCAAAATAAATATTTTTATCACATCTGGTGTTTAAAGTAGATAAACTTTGTTTTTTACACTACATCATTTGGACAAATATTTGAAAAGTTATGACGATAAACAAGCGAGTGCGCGATATTATGGTGCGGTCCAGCGGCAGGGTCAAACCTTAAAGGTAGCAGGCATACATTTGAACACGCAATGTTTTTTCCCGCGGCCAGCTCTATGTGTCTTGCTCATGCTATTTTAAATCGCAAAATCTGCATGTTTATACAGACCAAAATAAATTGTTTAACATAGTTTATAGGAATATATTGCAGTAGCTACCTATAACTTTTGCATTACCATCAATCATCATATACTTCCGTACCTATCTATCCTTACAAACTATAGCATTTATAATACCTATAATACATATTAGTGAGATCATCATAAAAAATATTTAGTTCCAATTTATATACATTACATAATATACTTGTTCGAACACTTATAACTGAAGAACGGCTGGACCGATTTTCATGATTTTTAATTTGTTGGATTTGTCTCCATCCCTTGTAGCAGAATAATATAAAAACATTGAAAAATTGACGAAAAATATAATTTCTATCATTATTATCACAATTTTCCATCACCACGCGGGTGAAACTGGGGGGCGCAGCTAGTAAACGATAAAATCGTACATATAACATCCCTTTTCAATTCAAATTCAAGACAAATATTTGATTTGTCTGTATATAATAATAATTTTTATTTCCGCGGAATTAAGGGAGGTTAAATTAATTCTTAGCGGAATGCTTCTATTTTTCTACTTGTGATATTTCGAGTTTAATTTTCGCATAAATAGGATCAGCTATTTTCGATTGATATAAAATATTTTTCGTTACGCTTAAATGAAAATAAATAACAAAATTTTATTAGTACTTTATGCTTAATTAGTTTTAGGGTCGCGCAAATAATGCTTAGAAAATCGGACTTGACGTTCGGATCTTCGAAAAATATTACAATAGTTGGCGATAAAACTCGTAATATTAAAAATAGAGCCGATTCCAATAATTTGTCAGCTTGATGTAGGTGCCGATTTAGATCGGCGGGAGTTAAAATGTATACACAGTATTTCGTCTTGGAAAATTGTGTTTTGTGATAATTGTAATATATTTCAATTTATAGAAACTCGGAAGATTTGAAAACATCTTGTCGTGTTCCGGAAGTTATTTCACTGTGTTTTGTTAATGAATTCTTTGATGGTGTAGCTTTGAAATGGTTCAAAATCATTTACAATAGTATAAGAGCTTAGACCATAAGGGCTGATTCAGGCGAGGTTATGGGGTTCACGAAAGTTCATCGGACTCGTGACCCCCGATCTGAATTTCAGACTTACTATTGTAATAAATTAGTGCCAGTTTGACGGAACCACGTATGTGTGATCCTCCGACTCGAAGATTGGATCGGCTCTTGTTGAACCTAATTTAAAGTGGTTCTCATGGCTCCATTTGATGATAAAAGTCCTTTCGATTTCGAATTTAGTTTGCGTTCTAGAAAGCAATGCAATCCAAAATATTGTCAAAATTTATTATTCAGCTAAAGTTTTGGAGCGTCGTGTTTCCGATATTTCGCAAACGGTACTTTTGGATATCGTGAAAAATAATATACTTCTTAAATAGTTTTTAGCATTTGTTTTCAAATCAGTTTAATCTATTAACGACCTGGAATCGGTGGGTAAAAATATTAATAAATATTTGGGGGTTAATAAGGTCATTTCTAAAGTTCAAGTATGAAAAATACGTATTCTTCTTATAAACTTTGCTCCAATATATCGTTTCCAGTCTGTTTTAGTGTGAGAAACACAATATTAATATAAATAATGTAAAAATTCCGATTTAAGAATTGAATTAAGTTGTAAAACATGCCGAAATGCCTTGAGTTACATTCTCCACCTAGAGTTTTGTTCCGAGTACATAATATTGGTAAAATGGTATTTTCTGTTTGCCTGGTATGCTTGTAACATTAAATGCAATTAATTCCCGGGTTATTCGCCGGATGTGGTGTCGTTTAATAATAATCTGTCAAGCAAAGTTTGTGGTCTGTTCACATAGACTGAGAGGGTCTCAAAATTTCTTAATAGACAAAGTTGTAAAATTGTTAAATATAGTTTAGAAAATTAGTTATGTAATAAATTATTACGATCAGAAGTACGGTCCAATTGGGTTTTAGCTTGCATCTCGGAGACAGCTTGAATCCTCTAATTTTGTAATAAGGGTTTTAAGTTGAATTCTAAACTCACAATTGTTACTATAACCGACGGATGTCCCAGTTTTCTTTAGATAAGATGTCTGCTAATTTACGTCGATAAATAGCAATATCTACTCTCAGTATGGGTTTTAAAATAATACAATCTATTAAAAATATTCATATCAATCAAACCTCATTAATTATTAATTTGATCGCTGTTTGAAACAATACCTTCAAGGAAACCGGGAATTTCCAAAATGCGATCGATAGCTGGTCTTCTCCAAGCCCGTACATCCAAGTTACCCTTAGTTTCGATACTGTCTAAATTAAACAGGACACGGGTAATTTGTTCGTCCCACAGGACATTCTGTTGATTTTTTGGTACCCGAAAACTTTTTAATAGGTTCTAAAAGTTTGTTAATATTGTTAAAGATTTCATTAACTTTTTCGCAAACTTCCGAAGTTGTTGAAATACACGGTGCATTTACAGGTTTCAGTCGCCTCAGGACTAACATCCGCGGGGCTATCATCAATCAATTTTGACAAACCAGAATTTTCCAATAATCCATTATTAAATTTTAGCAATTCATAGACAATATAAATCACATAATATAAAAGTGCCTTCGGTTTATTGCAATTGCGTCGGCTCTCGTGTCCTTTTTCATATTTACAAAAAGAAACACAATTCCAGTGAGGATAACAGTGATTTTCTTCGATTTTAGAAACTTATTAGTCTTGTTAATTTTTCGAAAAATTTTAACCAAATTCCATTTGAACTTTTTTTAAAGAAAAAGGTGATATGGCCATACACGGCTTCAGTCTATAAAGATAGGTTCCATGCTGAAGCCCGTAAACATCCTGAAAATCTTGTGAAAAAACAAATATTTACCAGATATCAAAATTTCTAGATCAATCTAATTAGAAAGCTAAGAAATGAGTACGGTGCAGATCTGATGAACGAAAATATTGAAACCCCAAAAAACTCTGGGATTTTATTGGTATTATTACTCACTTTCATCGTAGGAACTAAGTCGCTTGGGAGGTTATGAAATATAAAGATAGACCCTTAGATTCACTTAATCACTGTAATGACTACTTTTCTTCGATTGGTCAAGCAATAACCAATAAAATTCTAAAAAGTATTAATGAATCTGAACAGAGTTTGGCTGCGAGTACGCCCCTCTTAATTGGTCATGTTGGATCCCCTTATCACACTCTAACTAACGCAGTAGAAATAGAGTCTTTAATTCGACGGTTGAAAACGAAGAGAGCACCGGGACTCGATGGGTTTGCTAATCGAATATTGAAAATCATCAGTAAAATTATTATTGTTCCATTGGCACACATATTCAACATGAGTTTTTGCACAGGCAAGTTTGCAGAAAGCTGAAAAAACGCCGCCGTTATCCTGTACATAAAATAGCCCAAAAGAAGATTCAAAAAATTTTAAACCCATTTCACTTATGCGCGTTTTATCAAAATTAGTTGAGAATCTGATGAACTCACGACTCATGGTGTGTTTAGAACAAAATAATTTAATATTGAAATTTCAATTCGGTTTCATGAGGAATAAATTAATCGAAAAAGCTGTTTCTTAATTAGTGGAGATTCTTTTGTTGAGCAGCTTGATAAGTAGCACGCATGGTTTTAATGGATCTAGCAAAAGCTTTCGACACTGAGTATCTACTCCGATACTGTTGAGAAAGCATGAGATGATGAGGATAAAAGTTGATTGAGTGAAGAAGAATTTAAGATGAAGAAGAAGTCAAGATGAAGAAGAAGTTAAGTGAACCGAGAGTGCGGCGACTCCAAGGTGGTATCCTCGGGCCTTTATTAGTTTTAGTGTGTATCAATGATATAATATCATTATCATTACCTCAAGTTTCTAGTTTCTACTATGTGGATGACACTGATGTAATATTCACTGCTGAAACGTGGCGTAAATATTTCTTGAATGTACAACGTAGAGTGGCTATGCTGTCAAACTGGTTGAATCTTAATCTGATTACTTTAAATGTATCAAAGACAACACTCCTGAGCTTCCACAAAACTATGGCCTCAACCCCAAATGAGATCCCATCTATGAAAGTTCATATATGTAACATGTACGTAGCTCAACGTCAGATTAAGATTGTGAGGAGTCGGTGAAAGCGTCCACCATACGCTGCTTGAGTGTAATTCTGGACGAACAATTGACATTTACAGCTCACATTACAGTTATGTGCCGAAGGGTGCGAAAACTGATTCATACTATGAAATTACTCAGATAAGTGGCGAACAAACAACTTCTAATGAATCTGTATGAGATTTTATGCCAAACTGTGGTCACATATTGTATTTCCGTGTGTGGGGCACCGCATCTTCCCATTTACTGTGTCTTGAAAGAGCACAACGAGCTGTTCTGAAAACTATGTTGAGTAGATCCTTTTACTATCCTACCCAATCACTTTATCAGGAAGCCATAATATTAAGTGTGAAGAAAGTTTACATACTAAAGGTATATATTGACATGCACAGATTAACACTCAAGTCTCATCCATACAGGGAAATGTTGCAAATCAGGAACTTTAGAGTCCTAAACTCTTAGTGTTAATACAACTTTTGCTCAAAGATTCAAATCATTGACATCCACTTTCATCTTTACCTAGTATAAAATGAAGTCGCTTCCGCCGTCTGTTCGCTTAGATCGTTTAAACCGCTCAACGGATTTTAATGCAATTTTCAGCAATAGAAAGAATGATTCAAGAGAAAAGTTCATATGTATAATACATTCGTGTTATAAGTACAGAAAAGCGAAAAATTCACATATTTGTAATGTGATGTCGTAACAAATATATTTTTGTTCGCTTAAATTGCAAACGCTGGCGAAACCTTACGAGATAGATCAAATGAATGTACTACGGAATTGTATATTAAGATATACAATTCCGTAGTACGTTAAGGTCGATAAAAAGTCCGTGATGATGTATATTTATCTCCTAAGGATAACCCACAGTAACCATTTTTATTTTACATATATGACAAAAAAATATGGGTTATTATCAAATTTTTTTTTATACAATACCGTATACTATACCTTATCCAATTAAATGCATTGCATACGTTGGACATTTCATGTAGATTAAAATTGTCCTTTACAGCATTTCATGAAAATGGATATCCTTGACTTAAAATCTTAAGATTTAAAAAGTGGAGGATTCTTTCAAAGATTGATGAACTGATGAGAATGTACTATTCGGTCGACACTGGTCGATTTTGAAGAGGACATTAATTTTCCCACAGATTTCTTAATTCTTTGAACCCGTCTGGACTCTCTCCACTTAAACTGGTGCTGAGAGTAGGTTGTCCTGTTATTTTATTAAGGGAGCTCAATCCGCCTAAATTATGTAACGATATGCAATTATTGATAAATTCCCTTAAAACTTTCATAATAGAGTGCACAATACTTACCGGATGTGGTACTGGAGAAGATGTTTTAATTCTCCGAATTCCTCAAATAGCATCGGATTTACCGTTTCAATTTAAGCGCCTGCAATTTCCGGTAACGTTATCTTTTGCAATAACAATTAATAAACCATTAATAAATAACATTCAACGTTGCAGGCTTATATTAGAGCGATGAGTGTTTCTCACACGGCCAGTTATCTGTCGCGTTTTCGAGAATAATCTCTAGAGAAAACATGTCTGTACTATCTCATGAAAAATCAGCTGTAAATATTATATATAAAGTCTTTATATCCTGTAGTATTGACTAATGATAATAATATTAATAACTCCACACTGCCCATATTAGTATCTACATTGCACCCGTGCGAAGCCGGGGCGGGTCGCTCGTATACAATAAAATAGTAAGTTTATGCAACATCAAGGAGAATTCTCCCAGAACTGCGTAATACATTATCCGTTCCCTTATTCTTCTTTGGAGCTATGCCTATACTGAGCAATTTTTACACACTCCAAATTAAGCAAGTGAAGCGATCTTTTTCTTAAGTACGATATTTCCATAAATAAGTAATTGTATGTCATTGTCTTAGTCACTTTAAATTTTTCCCTTTTAATATAATTTATTTTTACTATTGTTGCTTTTTGTTTGTTTTTTTATTACTTTATTTTTATATTTTTTATTTTTACTTATATTCATGCGTCTGTTGTCGGTACTGTAATTCTTGAACTTGTTTCCGTTGCTAACTTTGTTTTTGATAATAATATTTAAATTCACGTTTTATATAGCTATTAGAAAAAAGTTATTGTGATTGTCATTTTTTATTAGATAAATTATTAGACATGTAACTTAAATAATGATTTTCAAATGCGAGAGTCACATTTAGGAGGAGTATTAAAAAATGAAAAAAAGTTTTGCATATATATATTTTAATTTTAAAGTAAATAATTTTAGAGTTATTTAAGAAAATAGATGAAAATTGATTAATCCTCCTGTTCGAAATTACCTACCCACCTAAAATTTTGAATAAATACCGAAATAATTTTTTTCTTATAGATAACAGAAAAACCTATAACAAATGTACTAGGTAGTTTGCTTTGTTTCGAACTTAGTATGTACTAAATATTCTTTGTGACTATAAGTTTATAGTGGACTTTGCATTATTGCGATTCAATATTAATTTTAAGGATGAATCAAAAACAATATCAGAGTACCTTTTGTCACTCGATCTTATTCCACGTATTCAAGAATATATCCCAAAACATATTTCAACAATAAACAATATATTCAGCGATCTCCTTCTACAGTCCGTTACCATAGATAGTTTTCGATTTAGAAATCTGTTTGTAAAATATTAAGCTTTAAATTTCTAGTCTTTGTTCGAGTCAAGTGTTCCCACTCCGGCAGGTAAATAGTTTATTCTTAAATATGTGAAAAAATCCACTTTAGTATAAAGAGGTTATAACGAAAACTATGCTAAGTAGACTTTACAAGTTAAAGGAGTGATGTTTGACGAACTCATAAAATGTAGTTAGGGTAGTATAAACCAAAATTTCATACAAATTCCTTTGAAAATTATGTAGATGACGTTGTATAAAATAGGTAGTAAACAGAAGTTTATGAACCATGTAAAAATATAGAAATATAAAACTATACCAAAAATCATTAAGATCCTATATGGACCCGTTTTTAAACATTATTTGCCGTTAAATTGAGAATTGAATTAATATGTTCATACTATCAAACAAAAAAAGCCTCCTTTTAAGGCCGTATATTTGAAGAGCAATTACGGAACCCCACACTGCGTGTAGCTCGACATAGACTTGACTGGTTTTCCTTTGTTTACTACCAAGAAATTTGGGTTAAATTAAAAAAAAACATGACATATATTCAACGTACGGAACCCTCTCCACGCGAGTTGAACTCGCACTAGCTTTTTTTTTTTTTATTAAATCTATGTGAATAAAGTGTCTAGATAACAATGGGATAACTCGTCTCGCCGATTTTGTTAAAATAAACTTTCGAAGTTTCGAGAAGTTTACTTTCAATAAAACTACTGATTTCCTTACAAGGAAGTAAGGAAACTAAAGTTGTACACAACTTTAGTTTGGAATAAAAATTGCTTTTGCTCTAGTAATTTGATTGGAATAAATTCCAGATCTTGCGATATTCAGAATGTACAAGAAGTAATGTGCTTATATTTTGTAGAGCGACAAGAACATTTATATGACAAAGTTAAGGGGCTGAAGATGTATTCTGTAAGGTCCAATAATTTGTTACAATAATTAAGTATTATACTATATTATTTTTATTCACGACATACACACTCACACATATGTGTTGCCATACAAACGTGGCACAAACAAATAAATCCATTGTTGTTTGTTTTCGTATATACTCTCACGTGGGCTTTATTATTACATTTCATGATAATACGAAGTATGTTTGTGAACGATTGAATAATATACTCTGATCTTGATATACAAATATGTAATTGTGACTTTTTTTTATAATATTTTATTTGTCGGTTATATTGGTACTATTTATTTATTATGGTTATTTATTCTAAAAGTCTTTGTGTACTACACTGAGCAGCCTTTATAATCACTTGACTTGAAAACGCATAAAACGGAGTTCGCAGTTGGTAATTGTATGTGATAAAGTAATGAAAACACTGATAGTGCAATTCGTTTCGGAATTCTCTTAAATCTGTCTTAGACTTTCTTTTTCAACTGTTTACTAATATGACTAAAAGGAGGGTTCACATACGCAACATTCAGAACAATTCCGAGTGTTTTTGCGTTTCGATTTTCACCGATGTTTATAGTTGTAACATGTTATATATGAATACAACGCATAATGAAGCATTATATATATATATTTAAATGGTAACAATCGCATTCTTGCTTGCTGTTCCTGTGAAAATAAAATAAAAATGTTAGACGAAGTTGTATTAATACACGACTGCCGGCGTCGTCCACGCCGCGGCGGCGCTGCCCGCGCCGCGCGCCCGCCGGCTCGCCGCGCCTTCCGACACACCGACGGCCATCTCGGTCAAAAAGCTGGCCGTAAATATTTTTTAGAAAACGTTGCGTAGTTAACAAGACGCCATTTCCCGGAATAAACGGATGTTAACTTAACAAAAGGCGGCTATTTCGTTTCTCCTGAATGTGACGCCCGAATGACGCCGTGAAACGGAAGTTACTGCTCGCTAATCGTGTTCGTGCGATTTTTCGAGATGTTTTTGTCGGACTGTTATAAAACTGGCGTTGTCTCCTCCTTTTTACGATTGTGCCGCCACTTGGCGTCATGTCTTTTAGAACAAGATATGTATTTGTGGATAACCATGAACAGTATGAGTTATGTGTATGTGTTGTCATTGTCTTAGTATCCGTATTACATCGTATCTTATTCTGGCACTAAAATATCTGATGTGCGTGTCGGTATGTAAATACGTAATTTCTTTTTAAAGAACTAGGAAGTATTAAGATTCAATACGCAACTCAAATGTAGTAGCAATGTTACGCCACTTATTTTTAAATTCTTGTATAGTAGATATACTTGTGTATTTATTAAATTACAGCTCTACACTCAATACTAATATGCACCATAAGAAATCACCTATAAGCGAGGCAAAAGCAATGTACAGTGCAGACAGTAACAAATTTGTTTATTATTGTCTGCACTTTAGTTATTATTTTTTTGCGCTTAGGCTTTTTTATAATAGGTAAATAGATTGCTGATTGTATTGTTATTTAAATTAAAAAAAAACAGTGTAGGCTTCCAATTCAGCTCCAAAACTTCCTACTTTGTTTTTAGCTATAATGTTTTGGAGCTCGAAAAGCACGAAAACATTATTGCACACATTTTCCAACTAAAGATTATTAGAGGCACAAAAAAATAACGTAATTATCACTCCTCGAATATTTCATCATAGATATCTTTTGAACGAAACAACCACTTTGAATGGTTAGTACGGAACGACATCCAATGCATTTCTTTTTGAGCACAAAAAGCACTTAGATTTTAAAACGGATCGGAAAATATTTAAAGTTGTATTAAGAAAATGTTTTTCTGAAAACTTTGGACAGTTCTTTTGATTCATTTAACCGATTTCAAAGAGACTTTTGACGTTCAAGAGCATAAGTAAGTTTTATTTTTACTTATTTTAAAAATTCTTATCTTAAAAAAACTGAAATTTATTATGAAAAAACACTGTTTTAAAACTTTTCCTTCGCCATATTTCTCTAACAAATAATCAGATTTTGAGCAAGATTATTATATCACACATGCACGCACACAACTATCTCTCTCTCTCTGTCTCACACACAGAAACACACATGTGCGTGTGTGCACACGCGCGCGCGCACACGCACAAATTCGAACTAAAATAAATAGCTTTATTAAATAAAATATATTATATGATGATAGTTTTTTTCCAAGAAATTATTCTAAAAAAGAAATATGATATATTTCGTTTGAATTATTGATAGTTGATTTTCATGAACATAATCAATTGACGAATAAAATGCATACGCAAATAAATGTTTTTTTAAGTAAATTAAAATTCCTATAAGTAAAACGCTTCAAAAAGGAATAGTGATGTATTTAATATTTTTGTAAGTCAAATAATATTTTAGTAGACAAGTGATGATTTTGATAAATGTAAATTGGAATAATTCAATGAGGCCTCTGCAACTGTTATGTTGTAGTATAAAAAGATAATGAACCAATACGGCAATTAGATCTAAAATCCTATATTTCTTCCTAAGTTTCAATCCAGTACTCGACATGTAGATGTTGGTAAGAGTACTTAGTAGATAAAGTAGTTAAACATTATATACAACACGTTTTATAATTAGGGATGGTATTGATGTGACCATCGCATTATCATGTGATTATATATTAGTATTTACTTCAGTAGTTAGTTTAATCTAAATTATTCGTTAAGAGAGCTAGATTTTGACTACTGGCTAGATCTGTGTTGTATTGGTGTACCAATTACATTTAGTCAAAATTAATGACAAAATAATGTTAGTGTGAAATTGGACAAAAGAACATTAAACAATAATATAAGTAAAAAACGAGTACTATTACGAACACAACAAATGCACACTAATGCGAATGTGACAGTTAAGCATAATAGCGATATTCCTGTAATATTCGTTTATTCCTGTAATCTATGATTAATTTCTTATTCGGTTCTTTAAGCGCTTTAAAATACAAAAGTGAACAAAAAACACATTAAAAATTATATTTACGCGAGTGGGTGGATATAAACCTGAAGTCACAGATCGTCTATGGGAGATATTTACAAAGGATGATTTACAAGCTTTATATCGGGATACCAGTTTCGTTAGGACATTTCAAAAATCTCTATCTTGAATTTCAAAAAAAAAGTCTAATTTATTCTCTTTTGTCTACAACCTTCTTTGTGGGCTTTAAAACAAATTTTAGCTTTCATCTCGATAAGTTGTATAACTATAACAACTGACAGTTACAAAGGGTACGCAACCAATAACTGGATTGAAGATATTATTTGATCTTTTTTAGTTTAAAACTAACAGATATTAGATATTATTTACACTTTATGTTTCGAGAATACGCTAAATAAGAAAATAAGTACCTCCATTAACGATGACCAATCAAAAAATTTACAAAAAAAAATTGTCAATTATCTTTAGTTTTAAATTACTTATTAGGATTGATCATTGACAAAAATTGATCATTTACTTAAAAGATATTAGTATTGTTATTAGATATCCTTTCGGGGCTCGAGGATTGGTATAGGATGAAAAGTAAATAGTCAGAAAAACAAAAGGTGTATATTCAGTAACACCGAGCAACAGAAATAAACTACGGAACGGATTTAATACATTTAATTCATTATATTTAAATTGTGAATGTATTGATCTCCTGAAATAAATTCCTCAGCGCTCAACTTCCAATATATAATATGTATACATGTTCAAGAAGAGAATGTTCGAGATCACTCACTGAAAGACGTCCCACGGCTGGTGGTCTGGAATATTCTTCGAGTGTTAACTCAATAATGTATGTAAACGAAAATGTAAACATGTCACGATTGACGTAAACAAAAATACTTATAGTAATCTGGAATATTCTAACTAATGAAAGTGCGTCGAGATGTAAAAAATAACACGACACTATTTTCAAATAATTTTTTTTAGGGAGTTATTCTGTTATTAAGTTTGTCGTTGGTATGCTTAGTTTGAAACGATATTATGCCACAACATGCAGAAATTATGACATAAAATATTTTGAGGATTGGATAAAATCTAATCTATGGACACTTGGAACTTGGGAATACGGAAATGTACATATTATGTCCTTATATTCGTGTATCCAGGGCCATATCGACAGTTTGAACAACTCGACTCGACCCACGTGCTAGGTAAACTCCTTTAGGAATGCACCGGTCGAGGGTTGAACTATTAAAATCTTACATCCAAACTGAGTATTTAAGCCAGGAATGGTAAATGTTTATTCCATTTATTCCATTCCATTCGGGTCTATTATCTACTCCCACGATAGACAATGCCATATTTTAGAGTACAAGTTAGATATTGTAAGCGTAATTGCTATTGAAACGCCGATTGTAAATTTATGCGTTAACTCTACACAAATTTCGTTCTCTTTGACTTAAGCCGACACAAACTAAGCGGTAACTTCATAGCCTTATGCTAAAGTACGTGAGTTCTAACTTTGTTTAATTAATCCTCCTGTTGTCTCATTTTTTTCTATTTGCCATTAGATTTTATCATCATAAACAACTGTATGTTATATTAAGTTTAATTTACAATACTATTTTATTTATTTGTTTATTTGCAATACAATTGTTTATCTATGCAGATGTGTATATATATATATATACATCTATATATATATACATCTGCATAACTGTCGATATGGCGCTGGATACACGAATATAAGGACATAACATGTACATTTCCGTATTCCCAAGTTCCAAGTGTCCATAGATTAGATTTCATCCAATCCTCAAAATATTTTATGTCATAATTTCTGCATGTTGTAGCATAATATCGTTTCGAAGTAAGCATACTAAGGATAAACTTAATAACAAAATAACTCCCTAAAAAAATTTATTTGAAAATAGTGTCGTATAGAAAAATATACCCTCATCTGTTAATTGAATCAAATAATGTTTTAAAGTTTATTATAAATTTATGGAAACAATGTCTGCCACCATTGCTTTTGCATATGATGTACCTAACACACGATTGAGTCTAGAAATTTTACACATGATTTCCTTTTGTAATACAAGTGAACCCGAAAATCATTACGGAAATCCATCCATTAAGGAATTAAAACGGCTGGAGTACTGTTTTATACAGTTGTCGAAACCGTTAGGTGTATAATGAAATAATTTTGCATAAGATTTCCGGTACAAATGACAAATGATATAATCGGTGTAATAAATGGCCAGGATCGAGAGCGAGACCGGAATTACAATAAAAAGTGAGACCACAATCGGATCGGACAGTGGAGCTAAAACTGCAATCGAGAACAAGATTAGGATCCAAATTATGATTGACAATAATATCGCCTAGTATAAAGATAAATGGGCTGAACAACGATTAAAATTACATTAATGATTTATATTTTATTTAAATAGTGACTTATTTAATATTAATAAAATCAAATTTACAATCTGACCATTAATATTCAACTTTTTCTCAAATATCAATCAATTCAAAATTATTTTACCTGTATGAATTCTATTTATGCAATGTCATTATCCTTTGGATCTACTACAATCATGCCCAAAAAACAACTCCTTAGACGTACCTACGTAATCAGACTAATTATTCATTTATTTTTAATTAGGATTAACACCGTTAGTTAGTGATAACAATGAGAAGTTAGTTAGAAAAGTGGATTAGCGTAATGTAGCCGATAGGTTGAAGTTTCCTGCAAAAGCTTTTCAATAGATGAAGTTTACTTGTTTAAAAATACATTAATTCCGAACTCTGGAATCAATTATCAAGTTCAGAATATTCACTTCGCCTTTGATCTTTTAATTGAATGACAGCAGTCGATTTCACTGTTTGAAGTACGAAAGTATACAGCAAGTAAATCGTTTTATGGCTATGGAATATGTTACCATATTATGGAATATGTTTTACAATTTTTAAACGAATACATTCATATTTATCACCCTTTTTTTTTCAGTTAAAGCATTGCATTGTATTATTGTAAAAACTAGCTTTTGCCCGCGGCTCCGCCCGTGTAAGCATAAAATGTATTCTTTCATCTTTTTCATATGGGAAATTTTTATAGGGCCAATTTACACACATTGATGATATAACCACAGCCCCTATATATTCGTAGCTATTTCATTTACATGGCTGACGTTTTTTAAAGCAATATAAAGCAACAGCTTGAAAATTGTTGGAAGATAAACATAATCCATACCTACTGATTTTTTATACATTTCAGTTTACACATAACATCACTATTAATTAAAATGAAAATCGGTCCAGCTATTCTCCAGTTATAAGTGTTCAAACAATTATATCGAGTAATGTACGCAAATTGGAATTAAGTATTTTTTTATGATGATCTCACTAATAGGTGTTATAAACGCTATAGTTTGTAAGGATAGATAGGTACGGAAGTATATGATGATTGATGGTAATGCAAAAGTTATAGGTGGCTACTGCAATATACTCCTATAAACTATGTTAAATGATTAATTTTGGTTTGTATAAACATGCAGATTTTGCGATTTAGAAACGCGTGAGAAAGCCACATAGAGCTGGCCGTGAGAAAAACATTGCGTGCTCAAATTTGTCTGACCCTGCCGCTGGACCGCACAATAATATCGCTCACTCGCTTGTCTATCGTCTTAACTATTCAAATATTTGTCCAAATGATGTAGTGTAAAAGACAAAGTTTATCTACTTTAAACACCAGATGCGATAAAAGTATTTATTTTGATATAAGGATCAATTAGTTATTACCAAATGTGCGTTAGAAATAAATTATCAATTATTATTGTTTTTATGGTTCACTATTTTGGCGATAATGGCTTACACATAAAAGATAGATATATGCTATTGCGGGCTTTTTTGTAGGACTAAATATTCCTATTGTACATTATATACGTGTAATTCCAACGGTTTTTGCGTCGCACGCACAGAATAGCTCGCAGAGACATATTTTTTTCCTACTTACTTGACACTTATCGTTGTATTTTGGATAATTCACACTATATCTTTATAAATTATAGCCTATGTGTCATTCTGATGTATAAGTTATATATTATTGTACAGTGTCATCAAAATTCATTCAGTAGTTTTTGCGTGAAAGAGCAACAAACATCCATCCATACTTACAAACTTTCGCGTTTATGATATTAGTATAGATATAAGTAAGTATGTTACCTTTCTGATTCATATTCTTAATGAGTACCTTCAAGTTTTAATTTTAAATTGACACATTTTAGAGTAACACTTTAAAATTTAAAAAAGTAAAAGATGTTTGAATATGAAATTACGCGGCACTGTGTTGAAAACATAACTTTTCTTGAGTACAGTTGTTTCTCGAAGAAACGTAATCTCTTTTTACTAACTTATTTGACATTCCAAACGACAGCTTCATGATAACATGATGTTGTAGAACATATGTAATTCACTTATTACTTTTGTGCCTTATCGTTTTATAAACAAAACCTCAATCTAGAAGTTTTGAAAGTATGAATTTTCTTTTCGTTTTCACTATAAACTTATTCTCTTCTCATGTCGGCAGCCGTTTTGGTATGTTTGCTAGTTTAGTGTTTCCTACGTGTAGAAAATTATGCAGCAGTCGGCTCGTAATACGGCCCTTACAGAAGGACAAGGCTGCATAGCTCCGTATAATTGGGTTGCGCTCGACCCTCTGAGACGACACTTGCGACATGACATTTTTAATCAACCTCCTAGACACTATTGAACCCGAACACGATTTCCGTAACGGCTCAGTAAGATTTATAAGATTTGATATCTTCAACACAAATAATTAAAAAAAAAAAACTAATCACAACTTCCACTTCCGATTCCCTCTCATAGGTATTTCTCATACTATGTCATATAAATAATGCTCGCCGATTAATATATACTTACACTGTACTAGGTACCATTGTCTATTCTCCGGTTCGATATTATTAGATCCTTATTATCATGTGTAAATCGAATAATATCGATTTGATGAGCCCAAGTTTGAGGAGCTTAAAAAGTTAAATTACTCATTTTCCTACTTCATCGTGACCTTTACTCAAAACAAATCAGATTAGCCCAAAATAAACGAGAAGGCTTCATGTAGTAGTTAAAATGTTTAATAATCTATTTTTCCTCCATAATCAGATATTAACGAATCATAAACCAGAACAATGACCCGATCAGTTTACTAGGTGTAGAAGCTATTGAAGAGTTTCTCAACCATCTTCGGCCGGCACCATCAGCACATCGATTTGTTAATCATATTTTGCCATCAGAATTAAATTGTATTTAAAATGTTCCAATTAGACAAGTTGGTGAAAATCGATTTTATGAATTAGTATTCATTTACAAATTAGGAATTATGTATTTATTAATTAGGTAAACGTACCTACACCATCTCAGCTTCAGCTAGCAGAAACGTCTCGGTAAAAATAAAACACATGTTTTTCTTTTATCGTATTTATAATAAATAATTGTTTTTGGACTTCTAATGATGATAAAATTGAAATCACGTAAAAATATAGACATGGAATGTTAGTGACAGCGGGAAAAAATCTAGGAAAACATTTATAGAAATAGTGTATTTTTATTGAAAATGAACTTTAAGAAAATGGTAGATCCAAAATTAAAGATAATGTAGGGAAAAACAGTATCTGCGTGAGCGCATTTACGGCCAAAACGTTCAATAAAATAATTAAGGGACTAAATAATTACTTTCTATAAAATATTTTTCTTTTTTAATTTTGAAACTGTTACCAATTTTATGAATTTCTTTACTTTATTTCAAGTATGCTCAGATATTCTACTGTACTACATTTTTTTTATGTTACTAAAACTGCCACAACATTAAATTTTTCGCTGAACGTATTAGTGTCTATAAAATATATTATAAATACCTCGTAGGTACAACGGGGCGGGCCGCCCTTTGCGCGTGTCAATTTGGGTCATCTGCGGTACTCATAAAGGACTGATGAACATTTTTATGACAAAAAAATGTCACATCATCGCGAATTTTTTGTCCAAATTCGTAAGGTAATAACATTTTATGGAACCACGGAGGGTTGCATTTAAAATGTTGCCGTCGGCCGACCGCCCCGCAATATTTAGTACTGTAGTACTGTTGCTATCTCTGTATTTGTTTTGATTGCGTCTGATGACTTATAAAAGAATTTTTGCATTACTTAAATACTTTGGACATGCGTATTCAGAAAACGTCCGTTTAGAAAAGGTTTTCGTTTAGCTCAATAACATTTCAATACGAGTGCTATGAAGTACGTAAAACGTATTCTCAACTTTTATGCGTTATTAATTTATGGTGTACATATTTATGTAATAGTTAATTAAGAAGTGGTGTACATGTGTATGGGTGTGCATGGATACAAAGCTTTGTTGGGTGAATCTCTTTCGCGCCTGGCGGTATTTCGTTCTCTCTTAGAGCCTGCAGCTGATCCCATTTATGTCGACGGGGCATCAAAAGATTAGTCCCATTCCCGCGAGAGATCATTGCTATATTATCGTCGAAAAATTGTTTGACAGGCGCTAGCTTTACTGTCTTACACCGCCGGGTTGTTATATATTTTTTATAATAGGGTTGTTGCCATCATAAACAAAAAAATGTGAAAGTATGTAATTATGATAACTTATTGAATGGGAAACAGGAATATATTGATTTCCGATCAAGAAATCACGATTTCCATTTATTATTTTAAGTTTAAATTCGTACTTTTTTAATCTGTATATCACGTGACCAAAAACGCTATTCGCCATGATTATGTCAAGTGTGACGTCACTATCGACTAAACAAAACAAAGTACGACTAACGTGTGATACAGCAACAAATTATTATTGTTAGGTTATGATTATGATAGAGATGGTGTTAGATTTATATTTGTAAATATATAGATAGAAGTATTTACACTTACATTAAAGTGATCCTCACATAAGTACAGATCGCTTTTCGTAGAAAATGATTTCGGATCTCGTCTTGCGAGTTCTAACCAAACAGTTCTCATTTCGATGTCATTTGGTACTTTGATAAACAATTTTCCAGGGGTTTTAACACTAGAACTTTTACAATTCGTCACTAAACAGTAATGATAACGATTCATGTCGTTTAATAGCGCAAGATATGGCAAAAAACGCGAATTTAAGTTAATTAATCTAACCTTAGATTTGACGTTTTGTTTGTTTACTCGATAGTGACGTCATACCGAAATAACATGGCGACCAGCGTTTCCGCGGGAATTTAAAGTGATTAAAATTTGAAAGGTGTTTTAGGACTACTTAACGAACGTATTTTGATAAAATAAAAAATCTAGTGAAAAATGGCTATGTTTTAAATATTTTGACATACTTTTCAAAAAAGTGTCAAATACCCTATTATAGTCGTCATTTTATTTTTACGAGCGTCTACCTTGTATTTATGTAGTTAAATATTACCCGAGAGTATGGGCTATCTCAATTATTATTGATGATGTGTACCTAATTTATAAGAGAATCATATTTATGAACATTTTTATGCCATTCCCAATGAATGTTTGTACTTATTAACACATATGTTTATTCATAACCACGTAATGCATAAAAAATATATTATAAAAGACAACGACTACAAATATTTTTCTTCATATTTTTGATAATTTGAGGACTATATAGACAAATTTCAGAACAATAAATACATACGGAATCAGCCACCGTACTTTGTTTTTAATTTTTACTCTTAAATACAATAGAATTAGAAACATTCTCTAATCCAGTAGAATAAAAAAAAACATATTAGTTATTATGGCACGTAGGCGCGGACATTGTGTAATAATATTTTTCAGCAGAGACAATCGCATGATTTATGCATTTTGAGATCGTATTTGAGAAAGAGGATACACTACGAACATCAATCATTAGACGCGGCCGTCACGCTATCGGAATCATACTGACAATTTTGAATATTCCTTAGGGTCTCGTACCCTGCAGATTTTTTGTATACTTTTTGTTTTTTGGGTGTTATTGATTAAGATGAACATGCTTGAATGTCATTCCGCTGTATGGTTTCCAATCTAAATGCTTTCCTAGACGCCAATTTTCAGCGGACAAGCTGCTGAATATTCCCTTTAAATGATTCCGTTATCAGAATCAAAATAAATGTTATATAAGTGCTATAACAATCGCAGATACTCGTGAAGAATATTAAAAATAACGTCGCCATATTTTTCGTATACCTATTTAGCATTTTAATATTCATGTAGTATAAAAGATACCTGGATCAAATATAACCACCTCAAGGTTGATATTATCTTTATTACATCCATTATACGACATACGAAACTGTTATCAGTATTTATTCTTACAGGATATTTTTCTAGCTTTTACATTATATTAAAAAATATGCCCCCTCGGTTGTAATGTATGCAGCTCATATGTGCAGGCGGATGCGCCATCTATAAATTGCAGTGGAATTGATGCATCCGTCGCAGTTGTATTCCGGCCGCCCCTCGGGAAGATCGTGTTGCAATAAGCAAGTCTAAATATCGAAACGCTGTCCATCATTTTGCCCACACACCACTAGAGTCCGTACTCCGAGGCGACTGCGCAGAAAATCCGAAATGTGGGATTACGCGAAGGTACTGAAATCACCGCTACAATAATAGTACCTAATACTGTCCCTCACATCGACGCATGTTTTATTCATGCCTCAAGTCTCACATGTTTAAAGCTCACTAGCATAAAGAAAAGCTGTAATACCAATGATAAAACCGATGACCTTCGATCACGGAACATATTGGAGAAACTTATTATAGACGGTAATTAAAACTCGTCGACCATAAGCGAACTATTTACTGTGTGTAAAGAATTGTTAGACAATTATTTGCATATGGTTTTGCCTCTTCCTCGTCTTTAGTTATATGTGATACGAACATATTAGAATCTGATGACAGAGTTTTGTCGACAGATTTTGCCCAAGTTATGTAGAACCATTTCGATAGAAAATTCTTCTCAATAAAAATAAGGAATAGATTTAGGGGACGCTTGCCACGACTACGTAATTTTCGGTAAAAGTAATTTTTATTGGAAGTACATATTATGGAAGTGCATATACACTAAGTTAAAGTGACGCTGATGTTTTCAATAAATTAATGGTGATGTTTCCTCGGTTTACTCTCCGGCAGCCGAGCACGTTACCGTGCTAAGGTATAATTGCTTCAAAAAAATATCTAAAATCATTTCAACATGGGCAAATTTATCGCCAAATATATATAAAACGCAATTTAGAAACTCTCTCGTTTTTCGAAGTCGGTTAACAGGTTATTTATAGCCACCGCCCTAAGGTATTGCCCCGATTTAAATCGTGTACACACATCGGTTGCTAAGCCAACGTACACAACGTTTTCGCTAATTGATGAGAAACCTCAAAATGTGGTAAGCTCGGCGCGCCGCGGGGCGGCGAGCTGGCAACACCTCACGGTCGCATATATCCTTGTCAGATTACAAGGGTCGGTGATTCAGAACAAGAACACTTCTGCAAACTTCGCTCTTCTGTGTGCGCTTTCGGGACATGAAATGTTTATTTTGCCCGATTACTATATGCTGCGATGTCGACGAATATTGATACGTTTTCGGCTATTTTTAAAGTACGTAAAGTAATATTATATGTAAATATGCAAACGCTCTCAAGAACAGAATTGAGGAGATCGCCATATTGTTGTATGTTGATGATAAATAAATTTATAATGAAAAGATTTTAGTGCATGACTTTAGGTAATAAGGATAAATTTTATTTCAAATTGATTTTACTTAATTACAGGCCCCGTCTAGGTTTACATTTATTTTAAGTTATGCTGGAGATGTAGAATCACATGGGTATATTGGTACAAACTAGTATAAAACATTAAATACCAACATTATATTAGGTCGGAGAAAAAGTTATTTTGTATAAGTGAAAAGTTGCAGTAAAATCACTTTGGTTGTACTGTTTGTATCTGGCTAGTTTTGATACCGTCAAATAAATGACATTTTTAAAAACGGTAAATAAGAACTATAAACGGTGTGTCACCAATTTTGAGTGAAACGTGGAAAATCCATACATTTTTTAGTTTTAATAAAAAAAAGTGTATACAACACAAACCGCGAAAGAAATTTGTGACATTTATGGACCTAATACAGTGTCAGTAAGAGTAGCACATAACTGGTTCAAGCATTTTCGACCCCGTAATTTTTATTTTAAAGATGAACTTCGCTCAGGTCAACCTGTTTTGGATAAATTCGATGCATTTTAGGAAAAGTAGAGCAAGATCGACATATTGCTTGTTACAACATACCATACGAAAAAAGTTAGATATAAAAAGAAGCTCGATACTTGGGTACCACACGAGCACACTCAAAGGAATCTAATGAATCGTATACTCATTTACGATTATCTATAGAAATGCAATGAAACCGAACCGTTTTTGGAAAAAATTAGTTACTTGTCATGAAAAATGGATCACTTACGACAAGAAAGTGCGAAAAAGATCATGGTCAAAAGGCAAGCAAGCTCCACAGACTATATGGAAACTCGAATTAACTTGCAATGAGTTGATGCTATGTGTATGGTGGGATCGGAAGAGCACTATTTATCATATGCTCTTACCGCCGGGCAAAATTATCAATTCGGATCTCTACTGCCAGCAGCTGATAAGAACTCGAACAAGGAGTTTGGTTGGGAAGTCTTAATGCATCCACCGTATAGCCCTGACCTTGCATTCTCAGATTTTTACTTTTTCGATTTTTTCAGTATTCTTTAGGACGTCCTAGGCTAATGTCGAGAAACGATTGTCAAAACTACTTGTCCACTGATTTTGATCAAAAGTTCCGATATTTCTACAGCGATGGGATTATGTCACTATCTGCAAAATGGCAACAATCTGTTGAAGAAAATGACATATGTATATTATAATTAAATGTGAATAATATATGATGAAAAGTTATCTTGAATTAGTATATACAATAAGAAAAAAGTTTTCCCCCGATCTTATATATTTTTGCAATAACTCGCAAAGTAATTTCAATAACGTCACATTTAGCACATAAAATTTTTGCGTACACTCACGCGTATTCAATTTATCATTTTGAAATTACCTTCCTTTTATATTCCTTTATCGATATGGAAATAAGGCAAGTAATAATTTTAACAATATTTCATTTCACATTTGAAAGTGAAACACAATCAAAATTATATAGGTGATGTCACGAAAAAGTCCATGGGTTGAACGTGCCGGTATCTTTGATTTCTACACCAATTTTCTTTGCTTTAACGAGTAAAAAATAGAAATAAATAATTGATTAAAGCCGTCGATAATTATTGTGAAGAAATTGATATCCTGTTGCGATTAAATTTTAAGAATAATCATGCATTTATGATTGGGTTATCAACTGATATTGAAAATATTATATTAGTTGGTGAACTATAAAGCAATGACTACATAGTTACGATAAAAATAAAAAAATAATTATTATGAGCCGAAATAAAGATTAGGCAGTTCTGAATAGTAAAAAGGTTTTTAATTATGTTTTAGCAGTTTATTTTAAAGTGTGTAAAGCGAAGCTTTGAAAAATGCGACCTTTTTGCAAATAACCACTTTTTGTAGTAAAAGGGCTTTAATTAAAGGGATGTCAAAAAGATGACCATAACACTTGTGAGAATTCGCTCGAGTACCGCCGGTCGGTCCCTTCGTATGGACGACTGGGAGCAATTATTTATCGAGAATGTTCTTTTTTCTGTTATAAACTTTTCACATATAAGACTCTCAAATAAATCAAATAGTTTAGACCAGCTGATAGTCCAATAGAAATGAAAACTGAACTTATATTTGTTACGTCGCATATGAGAGGGACGCTCATCAAAACTCGTTTTCAACTGTTCACTACGAGTATAAAAAAGCATTTTTTATATGTGAAATATGGTTAAAATTAATTATAATGTAACTATGTGGTCTATTACTACGTAAAGATTTTACATTTTGGTATTTAAAATTTTATAATTACCCTAAATTGCTTTAGTGTTTGGTAAGACAATATGGCTTTTAAGAATTTTAAAAAGCATTTACAGAAGTAGCTTTTTGGTCATTGAACAATACATTTGAACTATTCATTTATATTTAAATAGTTTGTATTGGATTGGATAACAGTCATATAGTGAAATCAGCTTGTAAAGTCTAGCATTAGCAATTAAATACCTTGAAATGATAAAATTCCAAGTATTTTGTCGAATTACAGAAGAAATATCCAATATAGTAATTTTGTATGTAGTTCTAAATTATTTTCCATACCAATTTGACGAAATTCCCTGCTCGCCGTTTAGAAAGGGGGTCTAAGAAATATTTAAGGAAAAAATATGTAATAAATTTTCAGGCCATCGTTCGTTTACATTTACGTACAGAATTCCGCTTCAATAAATACAGAGATGAGAAAAGCGGAGACGCACGGACGGACGGATAATCTAATTTAAAGGATTACTTATTGACTACGCAAAACAAATACGAATTTTTTTGTGAAGAGAAGTAAGTTTTATTAAACGCGTAACAGACATGAGTTTATCGCGTTATTTGTGGATTTTAACTAAACCTGATTGTTATAGGCAATCTTATTGTTACATTACGAGTCTTTTGTCGTTACATTACTACATTACCAGAATTAGTGAACCACATTAATAATACTATTATTAATGTGGGTCTTTAGTTAACTATTGATTGGATCTTTAAGTAACTATTAATTAAATAGTCTACGTCTCATTATCTTCATTTATTTTAGAATTTCTTTAGGCAATTGTATGAGGGCTTATTACAAACCATCTTCCTGCATTTCATAAGTTAGAAGGCAGAATAGTAGAGACGGACAAAAAATGATAGACAGACCGTGATATACGGATGGAGAGACAGGCAAAATCATAAGAGCTCCTTTTCCTTTTTTTCCTTTGGCTACGGAACCATAAAAACCGACAAATGAAAATATTTCGCTCTCATATGTGATATTCTATATGTTTTGGTTATAGGTACCGCTCTGTATGCTGAAGTAAATTGTTTCAGTAGTTTTTGTATGAAAGAAAAACAAATTGGCAAATGGATAATGTTTCCCTTTTACGTATAGCTCATGTTGTGGCTAAAGGTACAGACCATTATGTGTGAAAAATACATGATACTGATTGGTTCAGTAGTCTTTGCGCGAAATGAAACGAGCAGATAAATAGGTAACCTTTAGAATTTTCATACTATGATAAGATATATCTGGTTACGTATTACGACACTATTAAAATTACTATGTTTAGTAAAAGATGTCACTCTTTGTATAAAATTTGATGTCAATTGGTTTAATAATTTTCATACTTGTATATAATCTGTTTTTGGTCAAAACTAACTATATCGGTCAATCTCAAATACGCCTAAACTGCCATTTTATAGATGGCTATGGCGTGCAAAAGTATAAGAACACACATACAGCTTTTCAATTTTAAGCGCTAGCTAAAATACCTATTTGTGACTTCACTTACTTAGTACTTAGCAATTATTTTAATTTTTCCTTTATTGATCAAGTTAAAATACTTCATTGAAGAAAATGAATCACACTCCTTACGTTATATTTCCCAATCCGGCTATTTTCGTTGCGTACAGCTAGATATTACGTTCGTGTATTAATTTTATGGCGAGCTACGTACCCAATTTTCTTTTATGTCTTATTTGAATTTGAAATTTGATTTGTATCTTTTCTTGCATTTGAATTATCGCCGTTGTAACGAAGCGAAATGCGAAATGGGACTGGCCTGTAACGATTCCTGAGACAGCGGAAATAAGAAACCTTTATCGGGCACCATGAGCATGAGCATCGGTCGCCCTTTTGGAACGAAATTTCCACGTCATATTTAAAGAGAATATAACGCAAAATTGGAAATCAAAAATGAAAAAAAGACACGTTATAATAATTAATAAGTAGATATGAAAAAAATGCCGTGAGTAATAAACATATGACATTTATTTTTATCATTCCTCGGTTTCATAGTGTATGTAGGTCATTCATTCTACTTTCATAGTCTATTTAGATTTTACGTTTTACAAAGTCTTGGTTGGAAAATCGGATTTAGGATTTTTATAAACATCACAAATTTGAAAATATCAAATGTTTTTCTAAGGAAATTTAGAAAATCATGTCGATCATTGTTTCCAAAACTTGTTTTCTATTTCGTATCCGCTTTCAATAGCCTACTCAAATGCAGCTGGCGCATTTTCTGGTGTTCAAAAATGATTTCTCTGGACTTATTTTTTTTTTTAGTTTGGGTAACAGGAAAAGTCACATAGAACCAAACCGAAACTAAGCAGGGTGATTTATACTGACCGGTGACCGGTGCGCTGTTCAGAAAGTCCTTTATTTTGAGCGCGAGGACGCTGACGCAAAGCGGTAGCCCACGGGGACAGGTGTTCGTATTCTGCGTATAACAATAATATCTCCTGGCAAACCTTGGCAACATACCTTTCAGCATTGAACATCCTTTAGTGTCGTAGAAGTACCTACACAAGGTAACTTGTTAAAGAAAAAAAAAGATGTGTGTGCGATTCACACACGATAGAAGTGAAACTTCAGTAAATCGACAAAAGAATGAGATAAATATATATAACAAGGGTAGGATAATTACAAAGTATATTTGTTTAAAAATGAAAGTATTTTGATTAATTTTAAAAGATATTTTATTTTTTACTTAACATATGTTATTTAATATTTATTTTATTTTCATTTTTTTTTGCGTCGATATTGACGACACATTTCGGCATTAGTTTTCGGTATCTTATAAAATTTATTATTTAGCATAACAAGATATAAAAATACTCACAAACACTGTTAAATTAAACACACCATGCTGACTTCTTATTAAAAAGCTGTAATACGCAGTCGCATACAGTGTACAGTAGTATTAGCTCACGTAGTTTTCACATATACTAACACAAGTTAAATGCTCAAATACAAGCAAGTATTAAACAGTGTGCAATATACATACACACCGACATTTGCTCTCTCGCTCTGGCTCACTAATTACAGGCGACTATGCTTAGAAGACCGGAGTGGGGATGCTACGAAGCATGGCACAAAGAGGAAATAGTATGTATATTTCTGTCTCATTCTTTGCCGGTTTCATCCTACACATTTTTGTATTTGTCTTGTATTTCGTATTTGTGTCTCTTACCTGTCGTTTTTTCCGTTGCATCCGGTTTGAAATCACAACGATTTTAAGGAAGTTTACTTCAAAATTTCGATTCAAAATTTTGCCTGAAATTCTCGCTCGGTTCACTTTGGTAGGCATCGGTCCATTTTGAAACGGTCTCACGGCTCGTTCAAAGTTTCAATTCTGAATCGCACTGATAAATAAATGATTCATCTCCCATAACGATATCGCAAACACGCCGAGAAGAGTTTGCTCTAAATTTTTCTATCATGTCACGACATTGTTCGCTACCCAGTGTGAAATTGTTCTCCTTCCGCGAAGATACCCTTGTAAAATTTCATGCACACTTACCGATCTAATTTGCAGCGTGTGCCCGATATCTTCGGATGTGATTCGCCTATCCTCTCGAATTAAACTTTTCACGGATGTTTTTTTTGTGACAACCGTGAAGCTACTACTAAAACCCTGCTTAAATTCGTTGTATCAGTGGTAAATAGTCGCTTTATAAGGGTGTTTGCCTTTAAACATCATTAGAAATCTTCCAAATGATTCTTCTGGTTTAAGTAGATATTAGCAACCGTACAAAATGTCCTCGTTGTAGATACAATTTTTAGCGAGATAAACCAAATATTTGAATTTTTCTCGCAAAATAATATGGAGGGAAATTTGAATTTGGAACAGTTTTTCTCTTATATAATAATTTAATTTTGTATTAAAAGTGGTTAAAAAAGCAAATTTCACTTTGTTAAAAATTTATTTCGCGTGGCCAGGTATTTTAAAACCATTAGTATGTATGTATTAATGTATTCAATGCTCACAAACAACCAGTTATTATTATACTTGTACATAAAACCGTCTAGGAGCTTCATTTCACCTCAAACGGTGGGTTGCCCGCTGAAAATAATACTTACCATGATCACTCACGTATTGTAACAATCTTTCATTTTGTAGAACGAGAGCAGCTCACGCAATATCGTTTGACGTTGAATTATGATTTTGTCAGATTTCTGTGCGATTGCCATGTTCCCTTCGTGTTTCCTCACCGAAGTTATTAATTACGCCGAAGAAACTCAGATGATCTCATCAAAGTAATTTCAACAAACAACAAAGGGAATCCAGCAAAGATCCTCACAGATATAATTTATTATCTATTATTATTAAATTTTTGAGCTTCGATTATAATTAATTATCGATTATTGATCTAAATTTAGTCACTTAAGAATGTTATATTGCATTACAAGCAACGTACGCGGCTTTGTCCACGCACGAATCTGCATGACGTTCTGACAACAGATTATAGAAAACGTAGGCTGGTAATTACCACCACATTATGAGCCAAAAGACTCTAAGCGTGCGTCGTCTCGTTATATGTACGTGTATACAAGCGCTTTAAGATGTCGCACGCTCAAAAATGTGCCCATAAAATTTGCAAGTGCAAAAATATGAACTATGCTAATACTTTTCATATATATTTATACATAATTATTTAGATATTATACAACCGTAATTGGAAATAATTGAAATATTCAATTATGCTCTAAAATTCGCTTTTGTTATAAGGGTTCAAAACTATTCTGTCATTCCATTCTTGAAATATGACCAAATTTATATATTTTTTTTATAGATTTTTACACAATGCAAACAATTTTTCAATTATCTACTTATAAATTGTCCGTAATCACAATATGTAGAACGCTTAAAGGTGACATTAAAATAACTTTAATTACTTAAAGTATAATATTATTATGTATAATTAATATACATATGTATAGCATATATTTTCCGAATATATATATGCTTTCAAGTGATATTACTTAAATGAAACACGCATTAATGTTAGGTACCTATTTTTATACAGGTTTACGATCTAGACATTACTAAAAACGAAACATTTTAAGATTTCACACCCACAGACATGACAGAGTTTAGCGCTATCTTTCAAGTTTATTATTTTACAAAAATCAAAGACACAGAATGTTCTTTAATTCCAATGAAAATGTGACATAAAATATTGTTTCGATAAAACACCCATTAAATAACTAATTATTTATTACTATAATGATTATATTACAATTTTAAAATAAACACAATGTCTTCGTATCTTTGTCCATGGTATTTATGATAACGTGAAATTTTACGCATTCACAATTTGTCGCCTGTACAAACAATCTTGATCTAGACTTTGATCATTATTCAAACATAAAACTCATCTCGATCTTATTACTAATCCCGATTGCAATCCCTCACTTTCCTTGTGTTGTGTCTCTTCTGCTTTCATTCTCACTCTCATTCTCATCCTCGGTTTCCCTTTCCCTTACCATTTTATTCCATATCCCGTCTCGGTTTTCCTTCTTCTTCTTAAATCTTTATCTAATCCCTCTTCTCCTTCTTCGAGAAAAGCGAGCTAAGAAACAAAACCAGCTATATTTAATAAAAAAATATTGAAATGACATCTATGTGTATTTTACACGGGTGACTTTTTTGATCTAACTTTACAAATATACCTACAGACAGATAGAAAGGTAGCTTCGCTTTCTACGACGGTTTGATTGATTGCTATTCAATAATAAAATCTGCTGATCTGTTGTTTATTTGTACGAAGATATACAAACAAACAGCAACCTATAGATATTTTGTGTCCTTTCGCAGGGTTCAACTTCTTTGCATGCCAAACAAAAAAAAAACGATACAGCAGTTTACCTATGAAATTGCAACAGAATAACTGAGTCGTTTCGTATTTGAAGTATCAGCATGGACTATTATTAACATGATTTGGATGTATTTTACAATATAATAATTAGGATACTTAACAGCAGAAAAAAATATTTATGAGTTATAAAAATGTTATACGTCCTACTTATTATAAATTATAACTTTTATGTGTTTGTTTAGCTATTTATTACAGCAGAAATACCTTCTATATGCACTGATTACGGTCGGGTTAAAGTCATAGCAATCTGCTAGGAACAATCCGTAAGCATTTTAAATCTAGGAACTGTTAAAATTTAGGAAGGCAAGTATTCGTTTGTAATATCTATGCTTTGGCACGTTTAGAATTCTAGAGATTGAACAGTGATTTTTTTTAGACAATATCAAAATTACACGTCTTAAGTATATCTTATCTGAACCACTCTTAACGTAAGGATCGTAAACAGAAGTAGAAATTTATTCCAAAACAATTCAAATGAAGTTATTATTAAAAGCTATAGAAAATATAATTATATACGAATGTTTTTCATTTCACTGATTTTTCATCATAAATGTAAGACTAATTTCATTTTATCAATGCAATAATGACAAATAAGAGTGGGTCATTATTCAAATAACCATATCGCGTGCTGTTGTACCTAGCTATGTCTAAAAAATAATACTAGATTGTAATCATAATTATAAGCCGGCACGCCGGCCGCGACAGCACCCAGGCGTACTAAAATTATAATGTGTCCCTGTTATTTATTGATGTGGCGTAATTGTAAAATTACGGTTTGTCCCATACTAAGGATTACCGTAGGACTGATTTGGCGAGTTTCGTGTGTCTGTCTGTGTACTTTATCCGTTCCTGTAATATTATTGCGATGTTTCCTATCGGAGTTCGAGGATTTAGAGCGAATTAAAGTAAACACTAGGAAAAATAAAATAACCATTAAAACACTATTAACACACCGCACTTAATTTGTACTAATCGACAAAGAAAATATTTCAGCGCTCGAATTCCGTACACATATTTCTCTGCCCGTATATATGTATATACACCGTATGTATATATGTGTATATATATATATATATATATATACATATATACACTCCCCAAGTGAATTCAAAGTCATAGAAAAATCGTAAACTTGTCACTTCCAATGTAAACAAACATGATCTGGAATATTATGACCAATCAAAATGCATGAACATTCTAAATAACCACGACCACGCATTTTGAAATAAACAAGCGGGATTCTTATTTCTTTTTTAAATAAGCGTTATTCTGTTATTTCGTTGATAACTGTAGTTTTCGACAAAATGTTATCTCAAACATACACTCGAAGCTTTTAATCTATTGTAGATATATACATACATATATTACCGAAACTGATGAATATTTTTTACAAACAAAAAAAAATCATTAATTTACAAATAGTTAATAAAACATTATTATATTTTTAAGGGTGGTTAAGCAACCAATTCGCTTTTAAATTGCTTCGTGAAATCGCCCTTCTATATAAAACACATCGTATCGTATCGTACCTAGCGTGTCGCGAATATCGCATTACGATATCTGAACCGCGACCACAGACTGAAAAGTTTCGATCCCCGCCGCGTATGTTCTTAAAGCGTAACAGGAGTCCCTGAGCGGTATCCGACGCCTCTCGGAATACCTTCTGGTATTATTTCAATCAGCTTTATTGCAGACGGTATCTTCGCTCGCGTCCGAAGGTTTGGAGTGTAACCCTATCTGATTAAACATTCATTATCCACGGTCAACAGCTTACATACTAATACCGCATGCGCCGCACAATGATGTAACTAAATAAATGATTCGGCAACATCGCACAACTTCGTGTTGAAGCGAAGTTTCAGGCTTAGGCTTAACAGAACCAAATTGTAAAGTTGAAGGGTTTATCAGAAACATTAATTTCGTCACAGGTCTCGCACACCTACCAAGGGTCTATACCAAACAGGTTTTTATTTACATCACAAGATGTTATGTTGTATTGTAGTATATTAAGGTAACTATTATAATACAAATTTCTTTTATTTCACAGGTTTGATTTTTACCAAAGCTGACTGATATCAACAATTTTATAAATAATTTATATGTAATACCCATATGCATTTGTATATTATACATCATTTCGCTTTTTTGGACTTTCGGAAATAGGCAATGCCAATTTAAATCAAAAATATTGCATGTACAGAGACAGCTTATATATTACTGTAGGCGCAGATTAAACTTTATGGTACGTTATAGGTACTGCAAATAGACAGTTTTACAAATATCAATACTTTTTGACTTCTGCACTGACAGTTATGGAATTTATTCTGTATATTATCACCTACTCGCAGTAGTGTTTTAATCTCACCCTTAAATGGTGTCTTATGCGAATATATTACGCATTAGAGAGGCACGACTTATACAAACAACTGTGCAATATAAACAACTTGCACATAAATATTGAAAATAGAAAGTGGGGTCATCGATATTATCGAAATGATACTTGCAAAGATAAAAATTGAGTTCTAAATCCAATAGCACCGCGTATTAAAACTCTAATTTATATTACTAAATATATAAAGTAGTTGCAGAATATACCATCAGATGACGGTTAATTGGCACTATTAGATTTAGTGTACAATTATTGATTGTATCATATTCCGATTAAACTTTGTTGGGTCAATTTTTTATTAGACAACGTTTAAAATTCTGCCAGCCGTATATTGAAGTTTGTGTACGCCGCTATACTTATTAAATACGCCTTAAAGGAATTAATAGAAGTGTTCCGAAACAATCTTATGACTTTCGAGACCTTGTTAATGACATAAGTTTTCAGTGGTTTACGAAGTTTAACTGCTTGTCTGGATCATTATTATTTTAGGATGCCTACGGTTCATATTAAATTTATGTTCTTCGTTAAACTAAACTTTTCGTCCGGTCGTCGACCTCGTGATCGGTTCGCTGAGGTCTAAATAGTTGAGTCTGTGATTAGTCATCATTCGATTATTCGGTGCTTTATTATAATATGACGTTTCCCGTAAGTCCGTTATAATTGGTTTTTGAAAGTATAGACAAATTTTAATAAGATTTGTTCATTCATTTATTACATTAAATAGTACATGTTATTATTTTGAAAAGTCTTGTAGTGTGGCATTATAAATTTGTGCTTTAAATGTTTAGTCATAAATAGATTTAGAATATTAAAAAAAGAATCAATGTAAGGTAGTATTAATATCAACTGTTAGATATTTTTCGTTAGATCTATTTCTTTGCTAGAGTTCGTTTAATATTGGTTTTCGGTTTCACATTTTGTTTTGAACTTTGCTTTGTGATTGTCGAATACTTCAAAATCACTGTGTTGTTCATTTTGGTTAGATTCCTTGAGCATATGAGATAACAAACTTATCCGATATATTGATATCAAATAGATTATTAACCCATGTTAAAAATTAACAGGTCGTTAAAATAAAATTAAGAACTATTTTATACGGAGACAAAATTCTAAGTTTAAGTCAGCATTTTGTAAATTATAAACGTACTTCAATGAACTGACTAGACATTTTACACTTAAATCGTACAGATGAAAAAAAAAGATGTTACAATAAAGTGTAAACAAAACAATTTGGAATCCATAAACAAACCGGGATCAAGTGAAAAAAATCAATATTAAACGCATTAATGATAAAATTTTAATTTAAAATGTAAAAATAATCCCTGACAAATAAAATCTTTAAAAAGTGAAATAATGAATAATACGTATTGGTCCTTATTACAAAACAATATATATATATATATATATATATATATATATACTATTTTACTCAGCAACTTATTGCTATTTTGTAGGGAGTGACATAATCCAATTGCTGTACAAATTTCGGGACTTCTGAAGAAAAAAAACTGTGACAAGTGGTCGTGACAATCCTCTCTTGATGTTAACCTAACCTAACTGAACACTACCTAAAGAATTCTGAAGAGAACAAAACAAGTAAAAATCTGAGGGAGCAAGTTTAGGGCTATATGATGGATGTGTTCACACTTCCCAACCAAACTCTCTCAATATTCGTTGAGTGGCTCAAGATGTGTGTGGTCTGCCGCTCTCATGATGAATAACTACACCCTTTCTATTGGTCACGTCTGTTGATTTTCTAGATCTTGCTTGAATCTTATCAGCTGTTGGCAATAGATATGCGAATTGATGGTTTTGCCCGGCGGTAAAAGCGGTAAAAGCTCATAATTAATAATCCGTTCCAATCCAACTATATACATAGCATCAACTTATTTCGAGTAAATACGCGTTTCGCCATAATTTCTGGAGCTTGCTCGTCTTTTGACCATGATCTTTCTCGCACGTCCGTGTCGTAGGTAAGCCATTTTTTATCACCAGCCATCAGTCTTTTCAAAAACAGTTCAGTTTCATTACGTTTCAATAGAGAATCGCAAACGAATACACGATTCATTAGATATCTTTAAATGTGCTTGTGTAGGATCCGAATTTCTAATTTTTTGTACATCCAGCTTTTCCCAATGGGTGTAAAGCTAATCAACTGTGTTCATACTTCAAATATCAAAAATGGTGAATCCTCAGCTCTTCAGCTATGTCGTAAGAACCAATATACCGAGCTTGCTCTACTTTTTTCAAAATAATATCAACTTTACCCGTAACAGGTCGACCAGAGTGAGATTCATCTTTGTCATCAAAATTACCGGACTGAAAACGCTTGAACCAGTTTTGTGCTACTCTCATCGACACTGCATTAGGTCCATAAACGTCACAATTTTTTTTTCTCGGCCTGTGTCATATTTTTCCCTTTTTGGTAATAAAATTACAAAATCTATCGAATTTCTACGTTAGATTCACTCATTTTGGCAGACAGAAAAATAATAGAAAAAGGGCGGGACATGTCACCTATTTAATGGTATCAAAACTGGCTATATATAAACAGAATAAAAAAAAAGATTTCATTGCACCTTTTTGCTTTTAAAATACAAAATAAACTTTTTTTTCGACCTAATATTACCTACAATTTACATTGAACTTAAAAGGCCAACACGTTTTATTTATTTTACTTTTTTGAGAATTTGTTTGTCAGGAATTTCAAAATTTTTAATTTAAGTTTTAATTTCCTGTATTTACCAGTAGCAATAACTTTATATATTACCAGTAGACACTTTACGACGGACAACTGTCCATGAGTTCCAAGGAACCATAAAAGAAAAAGCTGTGGTTTATTTAGGCAAAAGTACTTTTGCCAAAGGCCAAGCCTACGCGGCCTTAAGTCGCATAAAAAGCTTGCAGGGTTTTGCTACAATATTTGTGAACTTATCCAAAGAAAGGCGTTTAATAATCCTCGAGACAGATTGGCTTTAGTGGAATAGAAAAGATCGAGGAGCAGGATTTCATTACTTTAATTTTATACTAAGTATTGTACTTTATTATTTAACGTTCGTAGTTCGTCCTCCGTACTGTTCGCCGCCGGGAGTTATTCCATTCAGGCTCGTACTGTATGAAATCGTGTTTATTAGTTCACTCAATCCAGTTCATTCATTCATTTTATCATTCAATTTACACTTTCATTTACAAATTAACCACAAACTATAAGGTACTAAATAATATACCAAAATTTCATATCGACCGGATGCGTGTAGTCAGTCAGCTTAGAATCCCTCTGTAATTTATTTACATTTATGCTTCCATATTCTATCATCATACCCTGATCCCCATCCATTTATAATCAATCCACAGAAATCATTTCAATGAGTCCAAACACAGTGTGTTGTCCACACACATCTCATCCCTGCTGTGCATTGGTGAGAGAGTCGGGTATCGTAAAAACTCCAGATATTGTTGTAGCATCAGTTCAAAGTTATGTTTTTGACATCATTGAAGTAAGAAAATACAAAACTTCGACTTGATCAAACCTGCGGACGATGTTCCCCCATCTATTCATCGACTAACTGATAGTAATATTTTAATGATTTTCTTGAATCATGGAACGCTCTCGATTAAGTCACTTTTTGAACGAAAAACACTAAACCGAAATCGGTTCAACCACTTGGAAGCTACGATACTACAGTAGACACATATACATACACATACACACGTTAAACTTGTTAACTCCTCTCTGTTTCCATCAAGAGTTAAAAATAGAAGTTAGAGGACATTTGACAGTAAACGTTGACACTGCATGCGATTGGTTTTATTTTTATTAATTCTAAAGGGTTGTGATTTAATATTTATAGCTCAGGTCTGTAACATCACGCTTAAAGAATTTTCAGAAAACACAACATCGTAATTGAAAGTCTAAAAAAATTATTTTCATAATTAGGTTTTAAAAATATAATAGACTGTTTGAAAAATTTAGGAAGCCCAGCATAAATGTGTGAAACGCACGATGTATTGCTTAGTTTGATAATTATATTGCTTACAAAAAAAAAAAACGGTCAAGTGCAAGACAGACTCGCGCACAATATGTTCGGTACAAAATAGTATTTAAACGTATGTTTGGCTGGGCCATTAGTAATTTGTATAAATCAATAATAAGGCCATCGATGTTTAATTAGCTGTCGTTTATCCATACGTACTGATATATTTAATATAATTATAAATAAATCTGTAAGCTCTCTCTTTGTCTATACAAAAAAATTGTAAAATATTATAGCAACTGTTCGTCTTTAGTCGCAGTTCATTTATGTTTTTATCATTTTTTAAAATATGGACATTTTATTTGTTTGTATATCCTCTTATATATATATATATAATGATTTAACCAATCTTGTCAAATATTTGGAATAAAATAATAATATGAGACTGCACAAATAAAAGATGATAAATATTGTCTGTGTGTATGTCCTAAAACTATAACACAGTTGAATCGAGATTGAACCAAAAGCAGAATTGAGATTGGGAGAAGACTATTGCTTAAGTTTGATTTGCACTCAGAAAAATGTTTCGGTTCTTAATGAAATTTATTTTTGGAATAATTAGCAATCTAAAATTTTTGGGTATCTTTAGCGTTATCGTTCTACTTAATGAACAAAAAGCGTCGAATAGCATAAAATTATTTATAAACTTACTTAAATTTTATACTTAAGTTTATGTTTTTAATCTTCATAACTTACATAATTCAAATTCTTTGTTATTTTTTTTTGTGAACTTCTTGCCAGGCCAAATTTCATTGAATTTTATTATAGTCATTTTCGTCGTATAGCTCCATACATAAGGGCATTTTTCAACCTCTATAATAAAACCTTCCATGTCTGCCATTTTGTCTCTTCGTATAAAGTGAACACGCGTGCACAACATGGCGTCCGCTCAGCACTGATGCCAAACTGATGAAAAGTTTTGATTGTGTGCTGGGTGTCATACAAAATGTATAGAGAGAACGCCCTCGGACGTTCTGATCAAAGAATTCTACGACGTCCGATAAACGTGCATCCGGAGCTCGTCAGAATTCTGATCGTATGCGGGGCCTGGAACAAAACGTATGCATAAAATGCCTTCACGCGGGTGTCAGAAATTTTCTTGACAGAAAAATTCTTATTTTGTGCGCCCACCCTATACATAACTAACATAATATTTAATGGGGCTGTACTGTCGCTTTATCACGCGGTATAACAACCTACTCAATGTGCAAAAATGTACTTTAACCTTTGCTTCCGCCCACTCGCACTTCACTCTCCGCCAATCGGCACCACGTGTATTCAAATAAATTAACGGCGCCCACTCCAGTGAAGTCCAGAAGGAGAGTTACGTGTTTGACGTATATATATGTATATTTGAAATGTATATATATATATTATATATGTATGTCAGTTCTCAGATTCTCTGGTAACTATTAAACTTATAATCCGATTTCGATATGGTGCGATTCTTGTTATATATATATCTTCAGCTGAAAGTATTTATTATATTTAAATGGATAATAATTATGTAACACCATCTTGTTCTCAGTATTTTAGTTCACTTTTACGCAGTCCGTTTCTGTTTGGTATTTTAAAATATTTTTTTTAATTTTTTTTTGTTGTAACGGTTAGTCGTAGTACCACTGACTATTTATGTATGTTGTACATAAGATAGTTCGTAGCCTCGGACTGCCTAAACCATTAAAACGATTTAAGGCCAAGTGCAATGCCAAACGCGACGCGTCACGCCCCACACTGTTTTGTGAGAAGGAGAATCGACTTAAAGCGGCAGAGTAAGGAAGATGGATTGTCATTTAGTTACGCAGAACTTTTTGTCGTAAGCGACATTTTAGTTTTTTATTTATAATGAGAAAACTATTTATTATAAACAAAAATGCTTAAGGCCAACCCTGTATAATTATATTTTACTAATAATGTTTAAATTTTGTTTTTATCGTTTGTCCTGTTAGAAATTTATTGGTATTAGTGTTTTAAGTGAACGTACTTTAGTATTTTTTATCATAAAGAACGTGCTGTGTATTTAAGCTTTCCCTACGGTAGAACTCAGAACATATTTTGTATACTTAGAATTTTTTTTTGAGTTTGCTAAGTATAACAGTTTTCTAGAAATATTCGTTTAAAGGTACCCATAATCAAAGCATACTTGGCCTTAAGCAAATTAATATCTCATTTGCTAAAGTTCGTTTTAACTTGTATCAATCCGCAGTATGTCTAAGAATGATTGCATCTTATTAGAAAATTCAATACAGCGAATACTGCACGAATAAATTTCGTATAGCCGCGCTTCAGAAAGGTTGATTTTTCGTGAATCACGGCCAGTATATTCACTCCTCAATAACTTATCCCCACTATCTCATTGAATTATAACACGTATACGTCCTTACTAGTCCTTACTAATATTATAAAGGCGAAAGTTTGTTTGGATGGATGTATGGATGGATGTTTGTTCCTCTTTCACGCAAAAACTACTGAATGGATTTCGATGACGCGGTACAATAATATATAGCTTACACATCAGAATAACACATAGGCTATAATTTATAAAGATATAGTGGGAATTAACCAAAATATAACGAGAAGTGTCAAGTAAGCAGGAGAAAATCTGCCATCTGCGAGGTATTCTGGCGCGCGCCGCAAAAACCGTTGGAATTACACGTATATAATGTACAATGGAAATGTTTATCTTAAATAGTTCTACAAAAAGCTCACGACAGCATATAACTATCTTTTATGTGTAAGCCATTATCGCCAAAATAGTGAACCATAAATGCAATAATAATAGATAATTTATTTCTAATGCACATTTTTAGTAACAAATTGATCCTTATATCAAAATATATAATTTTATCGCATCTGGTGTTTAAAGTAGATAAACTTTGTCTTTACACTCCATCATTTGGACAAATATTTGAATAGTTATGACGAATGACAAGCGAGTGCGCGATATTACGGTGCGGTCCGGCGGCAGGGTCAGACCATAAAGGTAGCAGGCATACATTTGAGCACGCAATGTTTTCCCACGGCCAGCTCTATGTGACTTGCTCACGCGTTTCTTAATCGCAAAATCTGCATGTTTATACAGACCAAAATAAATCGTTTAACATAGTTTATAGGAGTATATTGCAGTAGCCACCTATAACTTTTGCACTACCATCAATCATTATATACTTCCGTACCTATCCATCCTTACAAACTATAGCATTTATAATACCTATAATACATATTAGCGAGTTTATCTTATAAAATACTTAGTTCCAATTTAAATACATTACACAATATAACTGTTCGAACACTTATAACTGGAGAATAGCTGGACCGATTTTCATTTTAATTAATAGTGATGAAATGTACAAAAATCAGTAGGTATGAATTATGTTTAACTTCCAACAATTTTAAGTTGTCGCTTTATATTGCTTTAAAAAACATCAGCCATGTAAACGAAATAGCTACGAATATATAGGGGCTGTGGTTATATCACAATATGTATAAATTGGCCCTATAAAAAAATTTCCATATGAACAAGATGAAAGAATACATTTTATGCCTACGCGGGCGGAGCCGCGGGCAAAAGCTAGTTATTATATACGTATATGTATATTAAAAGTATTTGTGTGAATAACACGCATTGTAATTTATCTACAATGGGAAAGAATCAATTATAATCTCGTTAAGGGACGCCACAAAAAGTTATAGATAAAACGAAGTTTGAAAAATGTATAATATGAGTACATTTTTAACATTATTCTAACCATTGATGAATTATTGTAAGTACGAATTGAAAAAAAATAAAACAAAAAAATATTCCTGTTTAAAATCATAGCTTGAAATATTCTTATTTTCGGGCACTCAGTGTTGTAGGACGCTATTTGACAAACCACCATTCTAGTAGACAGTTTACTGACTTCACATCTATCCTCATTAGGTGCCAACTTACCTTGCTTATTTTTATTAAAGTAGATTTTTGGAACACTGATTTGTGAAATCAAGCAATAATAAGCTTTAATTCTTTTCAGAAATATTTTTTTTTTCGAAGATTAATCTATAAAGGTTTTCCATTAGAGTGTGATATATATATATATATATCACACTCTAATGGAAAATCTTTATACGTTAATCTTAATTAAGGCATATGTATATATACATACATATTTGTATTAATTATCACTTTCGCTTTCACTTCGTATCCCTTCTAAGAATATCTTATTTTATAGTTGTACTCTATTTTTTGAATAAACGTCTATGATTAAACCAAAACTGTCTCCAGTTCTAGTATTCATGGATGATTGGAATTTGAGAGAGAGCTGTATCAGGAAGATAGAACACATCTATATTTGTACAGTACATATTAAGAATTATTGTTAATATTATAAGTAGCTTTTATTAATAATCCTACACAAACTAAATACGCATTTCTATTTACTTGATATTCATTCAGACATCGGAATGCAGATTGTCTTGCTGTCAAATAAGATAAGAAGGTCACTTCAAAAATACAGCTGGTGCTACATGGAGATGGATAGCTCACAGCTTATGAATATGTGTAGCAAAGAAAAAAACTAACTGTATAAATCTATATTGAAATCTATCTAGAGTTAGGTTCATTTAATATAACAGTATCATAATAAAAAAAAAATCTTTTGGCTATGAAATATGTTTTTAACGGGCGGCTTATTTGAAATACAGAGATTATGCTTTAAATGAGGGCTGGCTTACTTTCAAAATTCCGACAACGTCCGACATTAAACGTTACCCGAAAAATAATACGCATTTTACGTTTATGTATTGTATTAAACATCAGCTCTCGGTATTCACGACGTGTGCGCAAGTTTGATTGTTTCAGTCATGCTTCAATATTTTAAAAATGATATTACTTAGAATAGAGTATAGAGCGCAAGATAACTTTGTCTGTGTTCAGGGCTGCGTTGTAGTTTCATCGTAATCGATACGAAATAAAAAATTGTTTCTCGTGAAACAAGGCCTTACATATTTGAGTATATTTTATTGCTACATAATTTGTTCTACTGTCTTCTGAAATTTTTGTGCTTATCGCCCAAATCGTGCAGTTTAAGTAATAGTGATCGTTGATAATCGCAATATTTATTACGAAATTCCATAAAGTCCGTGTTATGTATTTACATATAAAATTTATATGTTTGACTCACGACTCTGCCGCTGCGGACGATCACAGGACTTTCGACACGAATTCACCAGCGACAGTCGATTTGAGGTGTCTAAAACACCCATCATCGAAAGTTCGTCGAAGTTCGACGGGAAATTTTTTTTCAGACGAAACGGACTTTCTGGAAACCAATAGACGAGTAAACGTAATCGCCTAATGGAAGCTGATACAGGACAATCTCCACTAGTTTTTCTTCTCTCGCCCCGGCTCGTCCCGGGGGCGGCGGACGAGCGTCTGGACACGAAAGAAGAAGACGGACCGTAACGGGGCGACGTCTGCGACCCGACAGGAGATTAAACGTTAGAAAAAAGATTACACTAAATTACGGCGCTAATTGAATCCGGGAGACGGAGCGGCGCAGCGTCCGCGCCGGCTGACATTTGAATGCCTCCCGAGAGCCGGATCGAAGTCGGCCGGATCGGAATTGGGCCCGCGCACCCGAGAAAAATTATTTATTGAAGGCGTTAGCGGGCGGGAGGCCCGGCTCGATCAATTCGTTACCCGCACTCCCTGGAATGTATGCACGAATTCGCTTCGGAGGCGATTGTAAAGCACGAAAATGGGATATTATCGGCGTGCGGTGGATTAGTATTGAATGCGTTTCGACTGTTGATGTTTTAAAACTTGTATCGCATTGTAAATGTAGTTATGTGAAGTTAGGTATAGTTGTGGTAAATATAATCATGTGAATCGTTAGGTTTTATTTCATGAGAACTTTATTTGCCCTGCCGCGACTGTTGTAATTGACATATAGGACGTTGTATGAGTGTAATTACGATTTGTGATCATGGTTTAATCTAAGCTGATATTTGTTGATTGAAATATCAAGAATTTATTAAATGTTTGAGGAGTTATGAATATAAAAAAAAATCGTGTCTATATTATCGTTATGTAAATAAAAATAATTTTATATTGTATAGAAGTTTTTTTTTTATTATTTAACTAAATATTTGATATAAATTAAATGCAATCGTCATTATACATTTGCATGTGAAAAAATTTTCAGGGAATGATAATAATAGTAAATCATAGACGCCCAAGAAAAAATATTTGTTACCCTTAAGGTTTCTACGGTACAGTTTCCATTGCCGTCATCATATTTTTCAGTATTTTCGGTTTCAATATCAACGCTCATATGGTTATTAGGTCACATTAATACTATTAATTCGAAAGTAACTAGTATTTGTCAGACTGAGCGTTCCTTCATTCATTTCTTTTTTACGGTTAAATTATTGGAAGGATTATAACTTAAAATAGAAGTTTTTAATATAACTTAAAGCAGAAATACGCTTAGTTCATTCAAAAATGGACTTAGCGTACTTTTTAATACTTAAAAAAATATGTAAAAGTAGATATTGACCTATATTCGGATGTTATCACCGCCGACTCTGTTATGAAATAGGCGCGAAGGTGCCGTAATTAAAGCTAAATATCGAAGTGTTTTAACATAACTGTATACATACATCGGCTATCGATACTGTAGACTTCCTGTACACATTTATCTGATACGCTCATTTGATTCATTCGGATCACTTCTTTCATTCCGTCAGATACATTTCCATCAGAACTAGAGTGAACATACGTTGTTTGCCAAATTTCCACTCAATCGGATAACGAACGTGGGCCAAGATCGGCTTATGAGATTTATTACTTTACTGAATGCGTAGACTGGTGAAAAATCACTTTGTTCAAAAACCTTACGACTGTGTATATATAGAATATTTTTTTTTAAGTTAAAATGAAAGATGAAATTACTTACGAGAAAAGCAATCTTCAGATATTCGTGATATGAAAATAAAACATGTAGATTATAACAATGGAATTCTTACTCTAAAAATAACGGAAAAAATTGGTTGTTTGTAAAGCCGGTTTACGGACGAAAATTTCACAAGAAACGTCGTCAGAAAACATTGATGAAAAATTGCATACTTTTATAAATTGAATTGAATTATTATCACTCAATTATCATTATTTTGTATAATAGTTACAACCCGAATGCTTAGGTCGACCGTGCCTCTCTATTGTTCCGCGCTCTCGCTCGCACGCTCGGCTCAGGAGGAACGCGACAATGAGTCAAACTTTCTCGTGCGTGCAGCCGGCGTTCATCGATTTATAAGACGTTATCACGTCAATATATTTTAAAATGTAATTTTTATATAGAAAACCTGCACTGAATCCATTTCAAGTTACATAATTTCCTATACATATATTGTTCCTTTCCCCGGCCGCAATTAAAGTTACGAACGTGAAGGTCGGCCCGCCGGCGCGCGGCGCGGGGTCGGCGCCGGCGGGCGTGTCCGATGCGACGCCGGGGAGCTGGACGCCGGAATGATTTTATTGAATAGAAGGGACGTGCAAATGTTGCCATACTCATGTGACGGTAATTAGACATTTTACACTGAATTCTTTTTATGGAAAAGAAAAAAAGAACGTGAAGAAATTGTAATTATGTTTAATCTTTTCGAATCTTAAAAGTTCCAAGCGCTAGGTAGTTTTGACAATCTTCTCTTGGTGTTAACCCGACACTGCCTAAATAATTCTGAAGAGACCGAAACAGGTGAAAATCTGAGAACGCAAGATCAGGGCTATAGGGTGGATGTATTGAAACTTCCCAACCAAACTCTCTCAATATTTGCTGAGTGGCTAATAATGTGTGTGGTGTTTGATTCATGACGAAAAACCACACTCTTACTGTTGATTAATTGCGGTCGTTTTTTCTCTAAATCTCGCTTGAGTCACATCAGCTGTTGACAGTAGAAATCCGAATTGATGTTTTTTCCCAAAAGCTCATAATGAATAATTCTCTTCCAATCCCACCATACAAATAGCATCAACTTATTGCGAGTTAATCCGGGTTCTGCTATGGTCTGTGGAGCTTGCTTGCCTTTTGACCATGATTCACACATTCGTGTCCAGCGCCGGCCTAGGGGTAAAACGAATGGAGCGGTTGCTTTAGGCGCCGTGTAATTAGGGGCGTTAAAAAACCAAATGCAAAAAACAATTTTCAGTAAAAAATTAAATTTTGATATTGCTTTCGGAAAGACATAGAACACAATGTTACGATAATTCAAGTTACTTAATTTAATTTAAGCTTAATATGTGTTGATTTTTGCAATAAAAACTTATTTTGAACAATTACCAATTATTATTTACTTATCATTAAACCGAATTAGAATTTCTGGAAAATTAGAGCACTGACTCGAGGGCGCTGAAAAACCATCTCACTCCACCTGATCAAAGCCGGGAGCCGGCGCTGTCCGTGTCGTAGGCAATTTATTTTTCATCACCAGCGATCAATATTTTCAAAAACGGTTAGGTTTCATTACGTTTCAATATAGAATCGCAAATGTCATCTATTTAACGGTATCAAAACTAGCCAACATCACAACTAAAGAGATTTTACTGCAACATTATAATACGAAATACGAAAAAACTTTTCCCCGATACAATATATGCTATCCAAACATTTAAACTTATGTATGTTTTATATTCCTAATTTAATCATATGCTCAAATTTTCCTTGGCTTTTATACGTGGAAACTCACAGAACAAAGTTTTGGAATTTACTGCTACTTTATTTCACACAAGTAATCTGTTCCAATAACAAGTATATACCTTCAAAATTCTAAAAGTTTTAAGTAGAAGCGTTGTTGCAGTTTTATTTATGAGTTAGGTATTTCTCAGAGATAAGGAAGTCAAACTGAAGGAAGTCATATATTTATGGAAAAATACTAATCACCCGCCATTAAGCAAATTACGAAAACTTAGAATAGATTTTGTTTCACTGAAATTGTAAGGTATCATGGTGAACTAAAAACTTTTCAGACTGTCGAACTGTTTCAAAGGCTCTGTCTAATGTCATGAGTTTATGCGAACGATTTGCCCGTTCATATTACTAAAGGGAATAGGGTGCTCATAGATCCATGAAATGATAGAAAATAATAACCCTCTCTCGCTTTACCATTAATACAGTGATAGTGTAAAGAATACGCCTCGGGTTCATTTTTATGCGATAGCTCTATGAAAATCGAATGAAAAAAAAGTTACGAGTTTCTACTTTTATGCATCTGGAAAAACTCTGAATCTAAATGTTACAGCATCTGTCATTTATAAATTATCGAAACGCGTTTGAGAGAAATTATCAAAAGCAAATTAGATTTATTAAAAAAAAAATGTAATGGATTTTCTGTAAGGCGTTTTAAATATTTGTTTGCAGAGAACCGATTCCATTGTCAATTGAAAATTCGACCATGCGCAATGCACCGCCGACGAAGTAGTTTTATAAGATATACTGGAGAATTCTGTCAACTAATTAACTTACCGATAACATAATCTTGTAATTATATTACTATTAATTAATAATCGGTCATGATATAAAATTGTCTAAGTATTAAAAACCTAATTATTTTGTTTCGCCATTGAGGAGAGATTACATACCTGCTCGTACTCGTACGTACGCCAAATACACACACACGCTCACCACCCACCTACACACGTATACGTATAGTACATATATATACATATACGTATAGTATAATTGTAATGTAAATATTGAGTAGTGGAGTAGTTAAGAAATAACTAAGAAATATCACTTATACGTCCTTTTCTTCTATTTAACACTTTTGTCGTTATTTTTTTTTCTAATGTGTATTCATTCATCGTCTCGCATTGAATGTGACATGTAATCTGGCAAACTTGTGATTCGCTTTGTAGAATAAATATTTTGCAAGATTTTTGTTTAAAATTTCTGTAGCTATGAGTCAATAAATAAATTTTAATAGGCAGTGCTCCGTTGTATTAATTAACCATAACAAGGAGAAAACGTATTTCTTTAAAATATACGATCTACAATTTTTCTTTCTCGTTTTATAATTTAATGTACATGTTTAGGTTAACGCTTATACTGATGAATACATGAGAATAAGCGTTATATTATATATAACCGAATATAATTATGTAACCGAAATATTGGTTATAAAAGTTTTTCTTACAAAAATGTAATAAGGTTATAGAACACGAGACACGTGTGTCTAATTGGCAATTGCCCAATTTGCTTTTTTTATTCCGTTTTGGAGAAACAAACGAGCTTACGAACACCCAGAAAGTGAGTGATCATCGACGTCCATAGACAACCCCCGAGGAGTCACCAATGTGTTGTGAGCCTCTTGGACGGGAATAGGATATATGGTTGGGAGGGTATTAATGGAGAAGGAGTGGAATGATAGAGAGTAGTGGGCTACCGGAACTCTCATTCTCAGCACAAAATGCAACAGCGTATGCGGTTACTACACGTAACGTAACGTGCATACTTTGAGAGTGTGCTACTTCACGTTTCGAACCGGTCCATTTTCTTACTGCAGCTAAGTTGATCATAGCATGGCCCTATCACTCTAAACTGAAAAGGTGTACTAGCATATAGTAATATCAATTTATTACAAAGTAGTATTTCAAAATGATTGTGCATTTTTAAAAATCACTAATGAAATCCTTTCAAGCCACAGCAGATGTATTTTATTTATTTCATACGCAATCATTAAAATTCTACACTAGCGCGCAACTCACGAATTAGGTATTCAAATTCTTTATTTGTATTATGGGCATCATTTACATATTTTGGTCCAAGTAAATTTTCCTCTGCTATAATTACGCGTACGTCACGTACCAAACCTAGAATCTGGATGTTTACGGTTTCACAATAAGATAAAAAAACAGTCTGGGTGTTCAGACTTTCGCAACAAAATGAAAGAAAAAAATAACATTTTCGGACACATTTCTCGATAAGGAATCCCAATCCAGCTCGAGCGTTAGAAATGTACGTCTCAGTGAGTGTGATGTCGTGAAACAGATTCTATTTTTTTTTCTATTTCATGTCTTATAAAATATATAAAACAATGTCTTACTGGCAAATCATTTCATCCAAGTAAAAATACACCAGATGATCATCCCCGACTGGCCGTGATTATCTGTCTGTGAGTCGGTCAAGGAAGGAGAATCCTTTGCGTCTATGTGTTCGTTACAAAGGGCCCTGTGATTGTGAATCGATTACAGACCGTTACAGAAGGAACAATGTGCGAACTACGCTTCGGGTAATGAAAGCGGCGTAAATATTTTATGAGGGACCGCATACCTCCTTAAATAAAATCAATAGTCGTCGTACAATGTGCGGTCGCATATTATGCACTAGTACTAACTGGCTAAAGGTTTGTCAAACACGACGCGAGGAATACTACAGCAATTCCCGTTTTTTGGAAAGATGGGCTCCGGGTCTTCCGCACTGGATTCAATTTTTAAATACCTCTTTTACTTCTCGGATGTCCGTCGACTTTTCATGCGAACTCATAATTCAAATCCGAATGCATTCCTTTCATATATTCTTTATGAACAAACACCTTTCATTTTTTTAACCAAATTTAAAATTATTTGACTTATGCACATTCCTCCGCAATGGCTTCACTCCCCCCTCCATCAGATATTCTATTCCTATCCAAGAGGCCGGCGGCGTACTCTCTTCAGCGGTCACAGGTGTCCGCGAATGGCGGTGACCACTTGCTCCTTAGTGGCTCGTATGCCCGTTTGCCCCTCGACAATGTTGTTGAAAAAAATATGAAACAAGCCGGTAAAAAAAATCGAGCCGACTATTTCTATTTCTTTCTGAATTAGAGTTTAGAATCGACACAAGCAGATCTTCACAGGCTTCAAAAATTTGTTGTAGAGTTCTAAATCGAACAACTATTGAGGAAATGCATATAGATAGTTGGTTAGATAGCTATAAGCATAGAGTTTTGAGATTTGATATACTACCGCCTTTTGCGGGCTATCTACGACGTAGTATAATGTCACGAACGTCCTCATTGTACAAATTCTAGATTTTTGATTGATAAAATATTAAATTATTTTCAAATAATTTTGCATTAATATGAGAACATTTTATAAACATGATTTCATTACCATTTTACCCACTGGAAGTATTAATAACTTCTTTCGCATGTTGCCTTTTAATAACGAAATTCCTATACTTTCTTTCAATTCCAAAAATAAACCTCCATTTATATACTTAATAAAAATTAAACTCCAAGTGTAACGAAAAGCAGTCAGTGATGGATTTTGCAAATGTAATTGAGATATCATGGAACCTTAGCAGTCTTTTACGCGTCTAACGGTTTAAATATTTTAATAATCTCCTTCAAATTTATACATTCGAATTCTAAATTAATACTAGAAATAGAAATATTTTCCTTGAGCAACAAATTAAAAGACTTAGTAGACCGAACTGGAACGTCAGTGAAGAATTTTTAAAGACCATCTCTACGCCCTTATTCAAAGGCTTGTCATATAACTTAAGTTCAATTTATAAAACGGCCTTAAATTCTTCAATTTAGACACTTCAAGTCGTTCCAACACCTTCTTGCTATCCTTTATATTGTTATATGTTTAAGCTAAAAGCAGGACAGCACTCATTTGCAATTTAATACCCACAATAGTTTCATATATCACCCAATAATTATAAAATATTGTATTAATGTTAATATACATACATTTTGCGCCTTAGAAAAAATAAGTTACACAGGTATACTGGACCATTAGGTATATTTTGTTACGCTCAAATCGTTTGTACAATAGAAATAAAGCGCTTTACATGAGAAATCGTTTGCTCCGAAAACAATATTGTTTTGCTCCAATAGGAATTGTTTATTTCCGCATCGCATCCCTCCTGTTCTGCTCGTATGAAGCAAGGTCTTGTAATTTATTTTTACTGCTAACCTGTATTGTAGTTAAAAGGTAAAAATATGGAGAGAAAAAAATACATTTCTTGAGTATCGTGAGCTATAGAGAAAACTCCAACCCAATTTTAATGTTATTATCTATAAAATGTATAACAGTATAATATGTATAACAGCATAATATTTTAGAATTAACGGTCAATGAAGTTCATCAAACGTTTCGAAAATATGAGTTTGTATGTATGGTTATATCTATATAAATTAATATAAAAAAAAAACTACATTAATATTATGGTATTTATTTTTTTTAATGCATTTTGCCCAAAAAATACTTTTTCTCGCTGATGCAAAATAAGTTCAACGGGGCAGAACTGAACGTCGCGTCAACGTGTGACATCCATGTTTATCGTATTTGTGCCAATGAACAGCATTTCCTGTTCGTGTTAATTAATGAGATTCAGTATTAACTCAATCGGAGAAAATCAGCCTACTCCAGATTCATTAAGTTGATTCTGCCGGATCGCTTTTGCTAGTTTGTTATCCAATATTCACGTCTCAGAACGCTGTCTCGTTCTGAGAATGTAATTTCCAACGTAATTGGAATCAGTAATAGCCGCATTTACGGGGGCAAATTTAAAATTAGATTACGTTTGTAAATGATTTATTGCGCAGTTACAGTTATCGAAATGTGATTTTTTTTTCACGTGTGGCACGCAAACGTGTCGGCGGCGACGCACGGTGCTTGCCGGCACGTCTCAAAAATCTATCCCGTCGGGAGCACGTACAGGGATCAAGGACAAAATTGAAGGCGGAATTGGAGGAACTTTGCATAGAATTAAACGTCAATATAATTCGAGCTATATGAACAACATTTCTTGTGAGACCGCCGCGACCCGATGAACTTCGTTCAGGTAAAAGTTTCGAACTTCATGGAATTAAAGTCGGTGCTCTATTGTGTTCGAGATGGCGTGTTTAAAAATTTCGCATTCACGTCGCGTTATTCGGAAGTAAGGAAGTATTCTTTTTTTTCTCGTCCGATGCTATAGACACATCGTAATGTATATCATACACCCATATACAACTATTTAAAGCTTATATTTATTGTAAATAGATTTTTTTTTAGATAATCAGGTGCAAAAATGACTGTCTAGCTGAATGTTTGTTCAAAATAGTACCAAAACGATGGAGACATTTCTATTCCATATCAATGTGCAATCGGTTTTTCCTTCCCTCTCTATTACTTTAAGAATTTTATAGACAAAAATTAATACAAGGAAAGTATGTCATTTATATATAAAGTATCATTTCAAACACAACGTTAGTCTGCCTTTTTGTGTGCTTATAACTTGATGACCGTTCATCCGATTCGCATTATTCTTTTTTTAGTATGGAAATATGTTATCTAGCCGGACTTTAGCATATAATAGGTACTAGATATTGTTTACGGCTTCGCTTAAGTGAACATTTGGACGCCGTAAACCGAAAAATATCTCAGTACTATCTTTTAATGCTAATGGCTTAGCAAAAAATAACCCTGAATTATCCAAATTTATGTCGGAGTACAATATCGACATAGCACTAGTCCAAGAAACTTTTTTAAAGCCTAGTAGGCCTAAGGCTTGTACGATCGCAGGCTACGCTTTCAGTTACGAACGGACAGGATATACGCTAAAAAAAAGAGGGTACCACAATGTATTACAAGCGCTCCTTACACTGTTGCCTTATTATCATTCCAACTTTCATTAACATGGAAACTACGGGTTGTAGACTCTCTATGACGGGTCACGATACGCTCTTTATAGTCTCGGTCTACCTCCCGTCTCATAAAAAGTTGCTTCGGCGTGACCTCAGAGCCCTCCTTGCCCTAGGGGATACCGTCATCCTCTTCGGCGATTTTAATTGTAAAAGCCCCAGGTGAGTTGTCCAATTACCAATTGTAATGGAGACAAACTCACTCAACTCGAGGGCAGCTTCGAATTTGAAATTATAGCGCCCTCTATGTCGACCTACTATCCCGAGATCGCAACCAATAGACCCTCCACGCTGCAGATCGCTTTAACTAAAGCAGTCGCATTAAATTTAAATTGTATCGATACACTTCACTGACTCCTTTCTGACCACCGGCCGGTCCTGCTCAAAATAGGACCTCTCAACGGCGGAGTCCTAATCCTACCCTAAAAATCACTGACTGGAAAAGAGTGTCGACTGCACTTGAGAAAATAGACACTCCATCCCTTAATAGCATTCCCAATGACAGTAATATAACTGACGAAATAGACTCTGCCGTAGATACTCTTACCAACCACGTTAGGACAGTGGTCGAGAAAAGCAGGCGGGAGGTTTCGGCGTCCTCGGATCGCAGGAGGCTCCCGGCTGACGTTCTCGAATTGATAAAAACAGAAAACGCAGCTCTACGCTGCGCGAGCGCATACCCTACTACAGAACACAGATCTAGAGCGCGAGCACTCCAACGCCGAGAGAGAGCTCGTGTTGAAAAAGTCCGAAATGAGAACTGGAGTGATCTCATGGAGGAAATTACACCGTCACACAAAGCGTTTTGGAAGGTCACCAAAGCCCTCGAAACAGAGGGGTATATCTCTAAACCTCCTTTCAAAAAACCGGATAATTCCGTTGCCCTAGAAGACGCGGAGATAGCGGAATGCCTAGCGGATGGTATCGAATCCTAATGCTCTCATGCTTCCCCTCTGAACGACATTGCTCATATTCAACACATCGAAGAAGAGGTCCAGAATAAAGCCTCCTTCAAACCCAAAGACGACCTGCTACCCTTCTTGCTCAGCGAAGTCCAAACGGTGGTGAAATCCCTCAAAACCGAAAAGGCACCGGGTCTCGATGGTAATAGTAATTAAGCAATCAAATGCTTTTCTTTGCCTCTATTGTGCTTACTGGCCGCGATATTTTACACGTGTCTAAGAAATTGTTATTTTCTTCCCGTCTGAAAAGAGGCGGAGGTAATAGGCATCCATAAACCAAGGAAACCTCGCGACTTTCCTACCAGTTACAGACTGATCAGTCACCTGAGCGGTCTGGGTAAACTTTTCGCGAGAATTCTAAGAACTCGCTTAAGCGATCACTTCTTCGGGAAGGACCTTATCATTGATGAACAGTTCGGTTTTCTCCCAGTGCATTCATGTTCCCGGCAAGTCCTCCGTCTAGTAGAGTATATCTCGAAGGGCTTTAAATCAAAGTAAAAAACCGTAGCTGTCTTCTTTGACGTAGCTAAGGCCTTCAATAGGGTATGGCACGCGGGCCTAATTTATAAGCTTCACGCGCTCAAAGTACCAGATCGTCTTATTTATATAATCCATGGTTATATCAGCAATAGGTATTTTACTTTTAGATGCGAGCGCACTCACTCGACTAGACAACGTATCAGAGCAGGAGTTTCTCAAGGCTCCTCCCTCTCTCCCCTACTGTACTCAGGCGATATTCCGCGACCATCATCAGGCGTCCAACTGGCGCCTGATGATGGTCGCGGAACTTAATCGCGGACGATACCGCGCTTTATTTTCGTGCTAGGCTCAAAAATATACACTCTTCCGCCTCCAGAGGGCTATTGATGAGCTGAGACGATGATTCCGCACCTGGAGGATTAAGGTCAATCCAGAAAAGTTAGCTGCTATGTAATTTAAGTATATTAAGCATAGGAGTCGATAAATTGTCGACTTAGACACTTCCCATCTCAGAATGTCGAACGCGATCATTCGCTGACAGTTCAATTACAAATACCTAGGAGTCACGCTCGATAAAAATCTTCATTTTAAAGATCATATCGAGCGCGGCTCGAAGCTATGCTTGGTAGAAAAAGCAAATTATCTTGCTGCAAAAAACGCACTATTTACAAAATGTGCATAAAAACGATGTTGACATTCGCGTCCCCGGTCTTCGCTCACGCCGCCCCGAAGGCACTGGATAGGCTCCAAGTTATTCAGAATAAATTTTGTAGGGATGCTACGGATGCACATTGGTGTGTAAGTAATTCAATATTTCACAGGGACTTAGAACTCCCAACCATAGCTAAATTCATGAAGGACGCATCCAAGCGATTCTTCGACATCGCGGGATCTCATCCCAATGTGCTCCTTTGTTCAGCCGTTGATTACGAACAGCCTCACCGTCATCATTTTATCCGTAGGCCACGGAATGTACTTACCGATCCACCTGACGATCTTATAGCGGCAGTAGTTAGTTTCATGGAAGTTAACAATACACATGACTGATTAAGCGTAGGTATTCCTCTACTAGTTAGGTCTTAGACCATAGCTCCGCTACTCCACCCGGCCGCTTCCGCGCCGGGTAGGTAAAATGGACCCGACCCATGTCGGTATCCAGTGACTCTTATGCAGAGGCAATCCCTTAAGGAATTGCCTATAGGGCATATCACGCGCCGTCAACATCCCTGAGTATAGTCCGGCCGCGTTCGGTGAAGCTATAATAGTAGTCCAACTACATAGCATTGGCCGACCCATTATTCCATTTTTAGGGGGACTTTTTTAGTGGGTTTCAGCTCCATGCTACCCACGTGCACGGGCGCGCTGGTGTGCGTTATGCATTTTTTACCTCCTCCTCGCCGCAAGAGGGAAAAAAAAGAGAAGCACCGGCAGCTTTCAAGAGCGAAAGCAATTTAGCTCCATGATAAAATAATTTAACGGCAGTACGTGAGTTTTCGGTGTACAATATAGGTCGCTCTAGGATAAGAAGAAATATAAAGAAATACAATCGAGGGAGGCCCTGAGATCGAGAGCAGGTTCAAAAACCAGATGTAGAGAGATATATACAGATTTTATACTTAGATAAATCTATAAATTACGGGTCACAGTCAATACAATTTGTTTTAATGTTAAAGATTATAAGATTAATATTTCGGCTTTAATTTAAGCTTTAAAAACTATGTGTTTTAGCGGTTTTGTGAAATTGATCTTAAATTATAACCAAATTAGGCTTAAATCGAGATGATTGGTTGTATGAGAATGCTGAAATATACAAAAATAAAAGATACAAATGTTGGTCAGCATTTAGTACATGTTAACGAAACAATTAGAAATTAAAATTAATGTGTCTTAGCATTTTCAAACGATTAACCCTTAGAGGGATAAATTCTTGAATATATTTTTTATGTGAATTTCTGAATACTTAAAGACGAATTATAAAATCACATTCAGAATTTCAGTTGGACGTTATTCCTGGAGTTTTTGAAATTCACTATTAATTAAGGAAATAAAAAGGTTGATGGAAATCAGTACGAATATTTTGAAATCGCAAGAAACATCGCAAGTTGTATGCTAACTTAGACACTATTTTAATGTTTTCTGCAAGCTAATACTGAAGATGGAAAAAAGTGTAGAAAATATCTAGCAAGGGCACTCTAAATTATTGAAATAGGAGACGCATTCGGACTCATGATTAGATGCTATTTCAGTGTTTATGTAAAATCATCTCATATGGGGTTGAAGTGGGGGGTGCATTTTCTGATTGAAGATGCAACGAACACAGCTATGCAAGGAAGATTGTACTACATAATAATTAATTTTGCTTAAAAAAATTAAAATCTACTTTCTTTATTTATCGGTTATACAGTTTTAAGACTAAACGAAAATATAAAAAAATTACTTTCTTAGTATGTTATGTTTTTAAGCAGGTAAGAATGGTGATACATTTGCGGTGAGTTGTACCAAAAGACAAAAACGCTAATTGTAAAATTAAACCTAAGATTTCACAGATAATGTATGAACAATCTGTCAAATCTTACAGATTTTGTTCGTGTTTTGAATCGCGCTCTTTTTTATTTGGAGGGGGGGACCACAGTGAATTTTCTCCTAACTTTCTGTCTATAGTCCATAACTTCTATATCGTCCATAACTCTATATAGAATTATCCGATTTCTTAGGGCATCCGTATGAAGGACGATTACTGTGTCACTGGTAAATTAAACGTTGAACATCGTGAGCAACTTGTTTTTTTTTTCTGTCAATAAAAGCACGAAAACAGCATTTTCAGCCAACAGCAAACTGCTTTTTTAAAGCAGACGTAGAATCGTGTATTTGATTGTCTTGTATTTGTAAATTACTATGGTTATATGCAATTTTTCGATACTCCATACAATGCACGAGACAGAGTTTATGTTTTATTTTAATATATACTAACATATGACTCAGGCTTCGTCCAAAACGAAACCGTAACCAATGGCACAATAAGATTTGAAGACGCTATTGGGAGTAGAAAGCCGAAGCAGGATCATAATCGAGAGTGGTATCGGAAGGGAAATCGAATACGGAACCCAGAATAAAATCGAATGTAGGGCCGGAGTCACAACTGTGAGCGTAACCGAGACCACGATTGGGATTAGCGGTGAGACTGATCGATATAAAACGAGGAATTCATTCTGTGTCTACATGAGTGAAGCCCAGTGTGAGTAGATGTTTCTACGATTTCTATTTTTTTGGATTCAGTACAATAAAGATCATAATATTGAAATTAAGGATCATTTTCGATGTCGATGGGCCGTCTAGCACTGTAATTTTGTAATTAATATGTCACAGTCGTCCATTTACATTTACGAGGGCGTGAAAGACAATTTAAATAATTTAGTGACAATATCGTGATACAATTACTTTGTCCGATGTGTTGCTTCAACACCGGATCGTATACGACTTTTTTTTTCTGTATCATTAACTCGGGCCCAAGTACTTTCTCCAATTTGACTGTACGGCCATTCTTGTCCGCGGTGTACTTTAAAAATATCACGTATTAGGTTACCCCGCCGCGAACACGTACACTCCGTAGTCTTTTTTTTTTATTTCAGATTGAAGGACTTGGAAACTGAGACATCTACGCCGGCTCAGTGCGTATTGAGCGCTGTCAACAACGGCTTGAGATACTTTCTCGGGCACGGAGCAAGTGCAAAGCGTTCGCTATTCGATCACATAGTGTACTTAATTATTGTTAGAAATATACATAATTTCTAACTGATACAATTGTTGTTAGGAGCACATGGTATGTACATATTGTTGAAATAGAATCTGATATTTTGTTGAGGAAAAAAAATTTCAAATTTTAAAATATCTTTAGAAAAGGTTAGGATACGTACTATAAAATTGCTTTAAAATATATAATTCAATTTATCAGAAAAATTATATTGTTTTATGCTTTCAGTATTTTATATGTACGGGTATTGAAAATATATATTTGTTTCTCTTCGACGTCTAAATTTTGCATACGAAGAGGTGTACTTATGATTAATACAGTGTTATAACGCTATCGAATCCATTAATGAGACCAGAACTATAACCGATAGCGGGGTTGCGAATGAAAATGAAAGTGTTAGGATCAGGGTCGTAGCCAAATCGAGCGCGAAATTGGAAATGGAAGGATTTACAGCAAGAGCGGCATTATGACCAAGAATTGAACTGGGATCGGAACTAAGTCGGTATTGATAAAACTCAATCAAATCGTGCGCCATGTCAAAGAAGTGCCGCAGGAGCGAGATACATATTATTTATTTATAGCGAATCAGTACAACACTTGCTCTTTCCGCTTTCAAAATGAAACGCGCACTTAAGTGTGCTTTATTAATACGGGCATTAGAGTAAAATCGTAGCTAAAATCTAGAATGTGCCCGTTGAGATCAGAACCTAAAGCGGAATCAAGATCTAAAGTAGTTAGATAACCGAAATCGAGGTTATCGCCACCCGATTCGAAATTAAGAGCATGATCAGATACCGTCCAAAAAGGAGGAAAAGTATAAAAGAAATTAAAGGTCGCTAAGTTAATGGAGTATATGAACATGCATAAATAAGAACGAATCCTGTAGACACCATGGAATGGAAGACATGGAATTCCCGGTAATATCTAAATTCAAGCATCAACGCTAAATTCCAGATTAGCGAATAATCTAATTATTCGCATAGTGTCGATGGAGTGGGCGGCCCGCCCCGCGCGCGGCGCCCGCCCGCCCCGCCCGACCCGTAAGCAGTCGAGAAGTCGTCGCGCAATTGAATTTTAAATTGCTTCATATTTCCCTTTTACGACACATGGAGGAGCGCACGGCGCGTTACATTAAATTGGGCGGGCGCTCGCGCCGGGCTCGTCCTTACCTCCGCTCGTACGATGATCTTGAAATTCCTTTTTGTTAATCGTCATCATAAGGTTTGGTTAAGCCTTTGATACTGCAGCGAGCGCGCCAAACTGGGTATTATGCATTTTACAGGAACAATATTCAGCACCAAGATTGTTTAGACGTAAGACTAAGGAACTCGGTTCTATTTTCGTCTGTCTGTTTCAGTTATTTTTCTAAATTAGACGGAAGAAATACAGGAAATAAAATTCAATTGAGAGAAGCAAAAGTCATAGAAGTGTTTTGCCAAGTAAAAGCAACGATAAAGAAAAAAAAACTAAAATTTTAAATAAAAAATATCCCCGACACTAATAAAATCTCTAAAAAGTAAAAAATATATATAATATGTATTGTCCTTTTAATTTCAACATACGTTATTGACTCCACGGTGAGAACTTATGATACCTAGGTGTCTTATTTGTATTTAATACTCATTCTTAATAATTTTTAGTTGTTTTCTGTTGTTTTATTTATCAACTTAGCAGTTCACCGTCACGACTAAACTCGTATCAAAATATTCACTATTTATATTGAAGTTTAAGGTATTCACGTATTATTTTTCACTTTTTAGACGTATAGTATGCGTCAGGAGATTTTTGTTTTATATTTTTAATTTTATTTCATTTCCTGCTCTTTAAAATTACATGTCACTTTACTCGAACTTACTATTACGCTACTTTACTATTGCGCAATTATCGACACTTGTCCATAAATACATATTAAAGTGACAGTCGTAAACGCCGATTTGAGGCCAAGCTTAAGTGGGCTTGAATCGTATAAAAAGCCTGCAAGGTTTTGCTATTTGTGAATTCAACCAAAGAAAGCTCTTTATAATCCTCATGACAGACCGGCTTGAAGCTACTATCATTAATTCGAATACATTAAAAATATCATCGTATCATACCGTTGTTTTGTTTTTGTACTCTGTAGTATACTACACCATCCATACCGTACTGTAGTCATTACCCCAATCTATCTTATCAAATAGTTATTAACTCGATTCCTTTAAACCGCCTCCTACGGCCTTAGTCCGTCTTCCATATCGTACGCCACTATTTGTTTATATTATTCAGCGCCGGAACATTGAGGGACCAGAATCGGAATCTACTTAGATCAAGACTTGGTCTGGAATCAAAAGCGGGATCACAATTAGAATCGGGAGCGATGTAAACTGGTATCGCGAGCCGGATTGGGATCAGAATCGAGCATGGATAACGACCGGGGTAATGGTTGAGAGCGTAATCAGTCGATACACAAAGTGCAGGAATTCATTCTACGTTCACAAGCGGAATCATGGGCAGAAGTTAGTCCGTCTATCTCTAATCTATACGTTGAGACTTTTTCAATTAGCTCAAACCCTCTGCTGTAAGTTGGAAAAGGAGTTGAGTATTCTGTAAATTCCAGACGATGCTGCAGCATTAGTTCAAAATGACAACATTCCAATGTTCTTGAAGTAATATAATACCGAATTTCGACTCGATCAGAAACGCGAAAGAGGCTTACATCTATTCATAAACTAGAAACGGGCTGATAATCTTCAAACGACTGAACGGATTTTCTTGAACCATAGCTACGAACACTGGATCAAGTTTATCTTTTAAATCTTTTAAACAGAAAATACTAAATCGAAATCAGATTAGCCGTTTGGGAACTATAGACAGACACAGAAATACACACGTCGAACTTATAACACCTCTCTGTTTGCATCGGGGGGTTAAAAAGATGGGTAATAGAAAGTATTATTTATTTAATTTTTCACATTATTACAATGATGTTTTTGAGCTCGGAAAGCAGAACAACATTGTTATTCACATTTTTTCTTTAGCTTAAGTATTTGTTTGAGCTGCAGTATTGTATTTTTTTATCATGAAGTTTACGAGCGACATCATTTAATGGAAATGAAAATCGAAGCATTCTTTGTAATCTATCGTTGCCTTAATTAAAAATTTATTATTTAACCTACGCAAAATAATTACAGAAACCCTAAACAATTATATTTCTTCCGACCGTTGACACTGCCGTTCCTGTTACAGTTTTTAAAAATACTACGGTAATGCTCTACACCATTGTCGCACACTACAAAAGCCGTATAACGAACAATGCTAACTCATCTTTTTATTTGTAAGCTATTTATGTATATAACCAGCTTTTGCCCGCGGCTCGGCCCACATAGACATAAAATGATAGAATTTTTTTGGGTAGGCTTTGAATAAAACTCGTCCTCCGTAAGCGTCACATCCCAAAAACAATAGTGGTGCCAAATTTCAAATTAATCGGACCTACAATTACAGAGATCTCGTGATGAGTTAGACAGTCAGTGGTATTTCACTTATATATATAGCTTGCTCCTAAACATACTTAACAGTTTTTCTACTAATACTATTCATTAAATCTCATTTATTATTAGGTCATAACATCGTAAAATAAACCATTTATTTCAGATATCGCAATACAATTAATCATATTGACTTATTCTCTGGAATGCAAAGCATGCCGGAGAAGAAAACACTAACGAAATTTTGGGGAAGGAATTCGAAAAAAACAAAGCAGATCCTAACAATGTTTATTGTTTCGAATCATAAAAAGCGACATGACTGGCTTTGACTGATATTGAAACAGGATAATGTTGCTTTAAACTCACATTGCCCATAAGTAGATATAAGAAAGGGTATCTGGATGTCACTTCGGGTACGGCCCGCCTTAATCATTGAATCATCTATACCAGTTTTATACAATGTAGCATATGTCATGCATATGTTATAAACACGCTCAATATACCATTCGGTACCTTAAAGCGTCTTAAGGAATGTTATGATATATTTAGCTTATCGATCGATATTCGAGACGCCCGAAAACAAAATATTTATTATGTTGGTCGTCTGCGATGCCCTACCGAGTTTATCCGGAAGGGATCCGTTTTAAGATAAGACATATTTTATAGTATTTTTATCGCTCGCGACGGACCGAACGGGCGCTACGACTAGACACGCCGTCTCCGATACGTCTACAGTTTATGGAGTCGGAGAATAGTGCCGAAACTTACAGAGTGACATAACGCTTTAGATATAACATACGGGCGTGCGTAGGTATGCGTCTCGAACTGATTTACTGCCTAACTTTCGTCTCACGGGAGAAATGACTATGGCTGCAGGGCGTATGATGAAGAGCTGTGTTAAAAACTCTCCGAGAGTTGCGTCATGGGCGATGTGATGATTATTTATATTATATAAAACATCTGCTTGTTAAGATCGCAACCTTGCCTCGTCAGCTGTTGGGAAATCGAGTTCACATCAAATTATCTATATGTATTAAAAAATTAAAATTTTGTCACGAATTCCATCCAACTGGTTTTCTTAATTTTTTTTAATTAAAGGTATTAATGCGCAGTACTGGCACCAAGCATTGAAAATCACCTATTTCATATTTCTCAAACTTTCTTTCTCTACGTGCATGTCCAATTTTAATTGAGGTATGCGATTCGTTTTGGTCTAAGAACACTCGCCGAAACGAGCTCTTTTATTTGAGCTTTTGGTAGCTTAAATTGGTTGAATTTACTGACCATAATTTTTTGTTGTGTTAAGCGCTTATCTTAATTTTCACCTTTTTTAATTAAAAATTAATCAAATAACGCCTGCTTCGTCAGTTTTGGTAGGGAAGGTAAAAATAATCAAAGAACAGGTACAGTAACCATGCTATATTTAGAAAATACTAAATAACTGCTGAAGTACTTACACGTCAATAAATTTATAAAAGAACGCATTGGGATAAAAGTGATGAGAATAAATTCACAAAAACAGATGTAATCTGATTCCAAATCTGATTACAAAAGTATTAAATAAATACAACGAGATTCTAAAACAAACTTTCGTTGGGCTCGAACTTTTTACTCTAGGAAAGTTAAATTGGCGGAAATGGTTTTAACAAAGACACAACCACATCGATAGATACTATATTTTATTACGGCGAGTAAATGTTTGCAGCACGAGGAACACGGGCGGCGTACATATTTGTGCACGAATATTTAATTGAAATCCATGTTTTCCATATTTTTGTAAATAAATAACGTTTGCTTTCCGGATGAAGGTAAACATTTAAAACGTAAGAAGTAATTTACATATATCTATCCATTGAAAATACACGCGTTAGAAATTTAATACCTTCAGTATAATCTATACAATTAAAAAAGATGCGATTGAGGTCGACTTTTGAAATTTTAAAATATATTTATACGATTTCACTCCATCCATATTCTTTCGCATTAATATTTCAAATTGGATTTCGGCTGAGCACAACATATGCTCCCTCCTTAATTACCTCCCATTTGAAAGGGAGAGTATCCTAAAATTAACGAAGCCATTTGAAATGATAAAACTGAAAGCCTTTAATAAATTCCCGAGGGATTTAAACTGGATTCTTTAAAATGGCCATATATTGCTGCTTTTGCCTTTAATATATTCTAAAACCTCTTTTAAACACCCCATCTGACAAGTCTTTTGAAGAGCTCCAATTCTCAGCTGAAAAGCTTCTTGGCAGCTTAAAACTCAAGTATCTACTCTTAATTTAATCATGAAGTTACAATCCTCGCTTTCGGGCCGTCGTGCTTCTTTGATTTCAGTTCACATGTCCGTTGGATTTTTAATCTAATCTGCGTAGATACTATTAAAATAACTCTTAAATTCTACTAAATTGATGTTCGAAATAACAAAGTGTTTTTAAGTTTAAAATATTCAATTTCATGCAAAGATATACAGTACTTCTTTTTTTTTAATACGATTATTTTGGAAACATTACTGTAATTTACAAACTACATTGACTAAAAGTTCTATTGTCCAGATCGAAAATTATTAACAACAACAACAAATAAGACTAACATGTTCCTGTTAACACCCAAACTGAGTGGCGAGGAGAGCAAGTGATATGACAATTATGTAAAATATCTTTTTGATAAATAATTTTATACATTCTGACATGGTCATTATACATAGTTTAACGCCATACTTCGGTCTTTTAACTGTCACTCATATAAATTAGCTACCTAATATGGCCTTCATCATATACGTTTATTAAAAAGACCTTTTGAAGTTTGTTATGATATGTAATTGTTTATCATGTTCAGTGAACAAAAATAATCACGTTAAAGAAATAACGTAAAAACTATAGACAGAACGAGTTTAACCATTGATTGCTGACAAGAGATATTTTCGAAATAGAAGATACTTCGTATAGCAACTGTGACTTGAAATTAATTTTACTTAAAAAACTCTTGCAACTGAAAAACTAGGTAGAATTTTCATAAAATTAACTATTTAATTTGAAAATTATTTTTCATTAATTTAAGTAATAACACTTTTCAGATTATAAATAGTAATAATCTTATAAATATTAGTCATAAACATATATGTGTAAACGTATACAAAATAATGTGGTTGAGCCATGATATGGTCAATTTTGTTGCAGCACGAAAATAGAGCAGCTCTACTGATCAGAAACCACATTCTCACAGAAAAAGAGATGTAGTATGTCTGCTGTCTACTGCACAGTGTGTGCTGTTGCATTTCGTCTAGTGAGTGAGAGTTCAGATAAGATAACAGATTTTTAAATAACATATTCTTTTCCAAAAGGCCGTTAACGCATTGGTGATTCCTATGGAATTGTGAGTATCCATGGACAGCGATAATGGGATGGGATAAGTTAGTTCTCAAAACTAGCTTTCATCTTTCTGGGCTTTGGTTCAACAATGAATAAAACTGTACAAATAAAATGGAAGGCATAATTATGTATTTATACATTAAAGATATTTAAGAAAGAATTACAAAAAAAATGTTAATAATTAACAAAATAAGAGGGAACAAATTAAATGACCATTCATTTAATTTGTTCCCTCTTATTTTGTCTTTTTATTATTGTAGTCTTAAACTAAAATCTGAGATAATGGTATTTTCGTTGAAACTATCAAATGTAAAATACAATTGAATTAGTGACTCTTGTTTAGATTTTTATAGAACTATTAATAACAATATATATTAAATGATAAATACACTGAACGACATATTAGGTGGAGTAAAATGTTTTTTCATATTTTATAAGTAGAAAGTTGCAGGAAGATCTTTTAGGTTGTACTGTTTGTATCTGACTAGATTTGATACTGTTAAATAGATGACATTTTTAAAAAGGAAAATTAAGAAGCAAAAAAGTGTTCCACGTTTTTTGTATTGTTTTCTGTTCATAAAACGAGTGAATCTTAGGTAGAAATTCGATATATTTTGAGGTTTTATTACAAAAAAGGGATAAATATGACACAAGCCGAGAAAAAAATAATTGAGACGCTTATGGATCTAATGTTGCACAAAACTGGTTGAAGCGTTTTCGGTTTGGTAATTTTGATGTCAAAGATCCAATAGACCTTTTACAGATAAAGTTGATGTTATTTTAAAATAAGTAGAGCAAGAGCGACATATTAGTTTTTACGACATAGCTGAAGAACTGGGGATTGATCATAAAACAATTTTGACCCATTTGAAAAATGCTGGATATACAAAAAAAGCTCGAAACTTGAGACCCACACGAACTCACCGAAGGAAATATAATAAATCGTGTACTCATTTACGATTTTGTATTGAAACGTAATGAAAACGAACCGTTTTTGAAAATATTGATGGATAGGGATAAAAATGGATTACCTACTTACGACAAGAACGTGCGAGAAAGATCATAGTCAAAATGCTAGCAAGCTCCACAGACTATAGCGAAACCCGGATTAATTCACAATAAGTTGATGTTATGTCTATCATTGGATTGAAAGGGTATTATTCATTATGGGGTTTTACTGCCGCGCAAAACCATCAGTTCGGATCTCCAATGCCAAAAGCTGATAAGACTCAAGGAAGAAGTAGAGTCAGGCAAAAGAAAAAACGGCCAGAATCGAGGAAAAGAAAGGGTATGGTTTTTTACCATGATTACGCCACACCACACACCTTTGTCCGCTCAGAAAATATTGAGAGCATTTAGTTGGGAAGTGTTAATGCATTCACCATATAGCTCTGACCTTGCACCCTCAGATTTTTACCTGTTTCTGTCTCTTCAGAATTCTTTAGGTAATGTTAGACTAACATTAAGAGAGGACTGTCAAAACTACTTGTCGCAGTTTTTGATCAGAAGTCACAAAATTTCTACAACAGTGGGATTATTTCACTCCCTACAAAATGGCAATAAGTTGTTGAACAAAATGCTTATATATATTTTAGTTAAATATATAAAATACGAAAAAACCTTTTCCCCGACCCTATATTTTACTTATAGACAACTTTCTATTGAATTGTAATACTTATGAATAAATGAACCGTCTGTGAATATCGATAATATTTCGAAATATACATTTATAATTCAATACATTAACAGAATCAAAAAAGTTCGAAATTTTCCATGTCTTAATATGGGTGCTTATAATGACGACCATAATTTAGAATTTGCTGTACAAAGTGAGAAAAGATTTTCGACGAAAGTTCCATATAACATTGAAAAAAAAAATTGAAGAACTGAAACTCTGCTGTGACAGAAATAAACTAGTATGCAAAAAACAAAAAGAAAAATATTCTTGTCGAAAAGCATAGCTTGAAATTCTTCTATTGATTTCGCGTATTCAATGATGTAGAAAACTATTTAAACTAATCAATTTATTGAATCCAATTATACATGCAAATAGAGCTACCTTCAAGATTTATCCATTGTCGCAGGCTGCTCTGACAATAATATACTGAGCTGACCCCGCACAAATCATAACAGTTTTAGATAAAATGTAGAGACAAAATGTATTAAGGTTTTTAGTTTTCTTAAAGATACTTTTTATTTATTTAAAAAATCAAAATATATTTCAGGCATTGTACACTATAAACTCAAGAAATGGCATCAGTTTATGGTATTCACGAGATCGAATAGTCTTACGTTATTGGGGCGATTAAAAATTGATTGGTGTATGGAGTGTTGATTATTTATGCATATAGCTGTTGAGTTCGTGAATCAAAAGCGTACGTGTTATAATTTACACGAAAATACGAAACTTTTAGTACATCGACTGTATCTAGTTTATTGTCTAGCATTCGTAATTCACCTGGATCACCAACGACACCTGATTGGTGAAATCTGGTCAGTAGTTTAGGTTGTATGAGGTGACAAACTACCTTATGTATAAAATAATCATTTCTAGTGTCGCCGGGCTATAAGTCAAATCAGGTAGATAATAATTTACAAATCAAAAAGAAAGACTTGGAAAAAAAGATACAGATTTTTTTATTTCCTTTGGCAGTTGTAAATGTCCGAAACATTTGAAATTGGGAATATATAATATAAACGAAAGATTATTTTTCCTGAATTTTGCACTGACGTAAAAAAAAAAGGAAAAATAATGGAACGTTTCAGAATATAAAACAGAAACTATACGATTACGAACTATGTAGGGTCAATTGGCTTCCTAATTTCGGAAATAAGTTACAAGAAAAGCATTATGTCATGTCTTTCTGGTAAAAACAAATATGATATAAATTATTTGTTTTTTTTTTATTTTGCCTTTTTATACTAATTATATTATTATATACACACATATAGACTAAAAGAAACCCTGTAAGTGGGTCAATCTGAAAGTCCTTAAAAAATTAAAAACTAAACAAACTAACAAGTTATTTTTATTATTATTGTTTTCCAAAATAGTGTTCGTCAAGACCAATACATCGCTGCATTCGATGTAACAATTAAGAGAAATATTTTGCCCACTCGTACTAAAGGCTCGCTTTGACGGCTTTTTCACACGAGGCCACAGCTTCCTCGGTGTCCGCAAATCACTTTCCTCAAAGTTTTTCTTTTATTTTAAGCTATTAATAAAAATCGCATGGTGCAAAGTCGGAATTGTAAGGCGGGTGAGTCAATATTTCTATACTTAACCTCCCAAAATAGTTGTTTGCTTGGCGGTATGTGGTGAGGCGTTAGCATGATAAAGTAGAGTTCTACTGCGAGGTCGTTTTTCTCAATCTTTTTCCAAAACCAGAGGCAAACAATTATTAGTGTATCAGTCTGCATTGATCGTTTTTTTATCTTCCAAAACAATTGTTACATAATAATCTGTCATTCTGAAGAAAGAGCTATCACCTTTTTTCGACGTTTCCACCTCGTATTGATTTAGTAGGCAACTACTCGAAAAGGAACACTTACTGAGCACACTGTCTTTTGCTTTTGGAATAGTAACAGTAAATCCAGCTTTCGTCACCTGTACCTATATGTATACAGCATTTGAGTCACCACCGGCAAATCTTTACATCATTTCGCGTCAGCAATTACCACGACGGAGTTTTGAGAGAGTACAAAGTTTCTCAATCACGAAATGTTCATGAAGAATTCTGTACACTTGACTCATATCGATGCCTAAGCTTGTCCGAATTATTCTTTTTCCGTCTCTATCAAGAGCCGCATATCACTGATGTTGTCTTTGGTCGTCGCCGCATAAGGACATCCCTCATTCAATCGGTTAGATTAGAGCGACCACGTTTGAACTCGTTAAATCAGTTACAAAAGTGGTAAAGAATGTAGCTTCATAATGAAAGGCCAACCGAAGTTCGTCATAACTCTCTTCTTGGTTTAAATGGCAACGAAAGTCACAGAAAGTCATTATATTAAAATTTTCTCGCGTTAAATTCATTTAACAAGTTAAACAGTTTTCTTTTTGCCGCCACGCGCAGTGTAGGGTTCAGTAGTTGCCCGTCACAGTATATGGATATAGAACGGACAAGCCTTTTGTTTGATACTATGAACCTATTCATTGAGTTCACGGTTTAACGGCTAATAACATCTAAAACGGGCCCATATAGGAGAGATATTAAGGATATTATGATTTTATATTTCCATAATTTTACATGGTTTATAAACTTATATTCAATATCTATTTTAAACAACAACGTCATCAAGAAATTTTCAATGGAATTTGTATGAAATTTCGTTTTCTACTTCTCCAAATATATTTTGAAAATTAGACGTTTATTTCTCGTTAACTTGTAAAGCCTACTTATCTGTGACAGCTTTCCTTTTAACTTTGTTATATATGCTATTGTCGTATTTTTTTCACATATCGAACTATAACCATTTACCTGTTAGGTGCAGGGAAGGGGACACACAATTGACAATTACTAATTTAATTCTTAGTATTTCGAAAACGGTTTTCTAAATATAGAAAAAAGGTTTTTACGGATCCCAATGTTTTTGAATGAGTTATTCAAATATACCGCACACCGTGGGATAGACGACAAAATTCATCTACGGACGAACGGAGATGGCAAAACTCCAAAGGTTCCTCGTCGCGTACGGAACCCTAAACATGTTGCTTGTTGGGACGCATTTCTTCAGAACAACTGGCCCGATTTGACTGTTCTTTTAATGTTTGTAATATTCCGAATAAGGTTCTTAGGGGAAGAAAAACTGGAAAATTTGCCGGGAAAATTGAAAAATTCTATAACAACTGAGTGCTTATCTTCTGTGGAATTTTTGTATGAACTTTAAGACCATAACTCAGGATTCGAAAGGGAGAACTAATATCAACGGAATTGAAATTACGAGCAACATTGAGATCGGGATCAAAAACAGAAGCGAGATCGTTTTAACATAAAATAATTTAACGGCAGTACGTATTCTTTCAATACAATTCGATCAGAACTGAATCGAGAATGGATTCGGGATGGACCGGAATCGGAATCGCAAACGGAACGAGGATCACGATCATAGATAACTTAGCGATTGGTCTTTGAAATATGATGAAATTTATCCTCTGTCCGTACGGGCGGAGCCGCGAGTTTGCATTAGATTGTCCTCTTGAGATCCTAGGCAGCTAGTCTATTTCCAGAATGATGTGCTTAGATCTAAATGTATGTTAATAATGGTGTGTATGCAAATTTGTAGTTATTGGTGCTGCAGAATAAAAAAAAATGCGCTTGTGTGTGTAACTTTTATGTGTGTTTGAAGTAAAACTTTTTGTTTGGCGTTGTAGCAGATGTTACTACTGAATGATTAAGTCACGTTACTTATTTACGTGCAGCGTATATAGAGATCACTAGATAGAAAAGGTTAAAAAACACATTTTGATGTCCATCGGTCGTAGCCGCCGGCACAGCTAGTTATTAATAAAATAATTATTAATAAACATAAATAAAAGAATATAACTTTATATAAAAAAAGAAGAATCTCCTTTATGTCTAACCGGGCAGAGCGGCCGGTACACCGTTATAAATAAAACTTATAAAGATAAAATTAGGGTTAACATATAAAATCGCTGTTTTTGAATGCTGGCCATTTTTATTTAAATATTTCTAGTTTGGCGACAAATTCGAAATTCAAATTGCAAATGTGGAAATTGAGTAAAATAAAACATAAATTTTATTCAACGTCAGTTTCGTTCAAATGAAGATATCAGGTACTTTCAAGTCGCGCCTATAGAAGTTTTATTTTAAAAATAATTTTAAATACATCACTTTATTTCTTTCACTTGTAAGGCCGGGCCGCGCCTTGTAAAATCTTAGGTAAAACTAAATTAAAATATCGTAGATAATAGAAATGGTAAGTATAAAACGATTCTTATTCAAAAACCACACCTGATACACCGCAAACCTTATCAAAAATATTAATCTTTCTCTCTAGAGAAATCGATAGGATTTACTGTTATACATCAAAAACTTTCAACACTAAATAAAAAAATCCGGTAAAACCAAATGTGCATGTCTTAAGCGCTCGTGCCATACGTATGTTATTTAAATTATAGGTTTATGATAACATATGAGTTTTTCACAAAAAACTCTTTTTTAATTTTGATTTTCAAAGTTTTATAGTAAACTTGAATCGAAAAAAGGATAGGTAATTTCATATTTATTAGACATCACAATGCAAAATAAACTACTTCACGCTCTATATCAACCTCTATTTTAGATATTTAAGCGAAATGGCGGATCAAAACATGAATAATTACCAGTTAAAAAATTCAATGACAGCTAATCGGTACCATATCTAGCTGTAATTTTCAACAGTTCTTCCCAATCGATTAGTGATGAGATTGGAAAAGAACTTAAGTTTAAAAGTTAAATAGTTTTTTAGTTATCGTGGTCACATCCAGTGTAGACGGGATTTTCAGGGGACATTAGAAGCATACCTACGCTCGCGCTTTAGGCATGCAATAAGTATGAATTCGCGAAACTGACAATTAATACTTAATTTTTTTGGGCTCGAAAATAACTCCAACTTTCTAGGTAACCTATAAAGTTTACGTTTTTAGGGATATATATTTGATCTAGATAACAACAGCAATATCATTGAATACATTGCTCTCTTAAAAGCTTTCAAGTAAGGCTGAATGACTACCCGTTATTTACACAAAAGGTTATTGGTTTTGTGAATATTTTAGTGAACGTTTAGCGTACACAGATTCTGCTTTTGGTATATTGAAATATTATTATGGATGACATAAAAATATATATATTCATTACAAACTAATAGTAATAGGTATATTAATTTATAGGGTATAATTGATATATCAACATAATACATAGTTAAAGATGTGTAATTTACATTGTATTTGAAAATAAAAATAGACATAAAACTAGGCGTGGAGGAAGGTGAAAAAATATGACTTTATTTTCAATGAAAGTTGCTTTCGTTTAAGATAAAAGCTGGTAATTAAGGAATCGTATTAGTTATAAGTCATTACTTATACAGTTAAAAAGGATGAAACATACATACGTACAAACATACGAATACAATAATACACACATCAATCACGTTCGCTGTCGCGCACTCCTTAGGTCACGAGGATGATAGCCGCGCGTCGCCCGCGGGGAAAACATCTCTAACAAGGAAGAAGCCCGCGCAGTGGAAGCCTGTCCATGAAACGGAGTGGTTTTATTCAGTGAGCCTCTTCCCGTAGTAAAAATATCTAACGATGTATAAATCCATTCCCGCGTAAGAGCCAAAGTTTATTCTTAGGTAGGGCATCCGAAACGATTCTGATAGGTTTGGAGAAAAAGGGAGAAATAAAAAAAGTCGTTTTTATTACAAATTCTTATAGCTGCATATATTTTTGTACACATAATAAGTAAAGATCAAGTAATCGTCTTAACTATATTTACAATTAATTTCATTCATCAATGTTTTTTGCTTATTCCATACCTATTCAATTGTGAATTCATAATTTTCCATTATAGTAAGAATGAAAATTAGAAATCTCCAACACTTATCATTTAATAACTAAAATATGGCTTATTTCAGTTCTTTACATTATTACGAATTAAGTACGAAAACAATACATTTATTATTATATTATATAATGTATAATCTATTTAACCTAAATTACATGACGTTTGGTTCAGGCACTAATACAAACGGAAAAACTTAAAAAAAAAAAAGATATTACTCTAAAAAAGTGGCCAAAAATAGCATTCATGCATATAATTAAAGTCTATTGAAGAGCGCCGCTTTTAAAGAAATCACATTTAAATAGTGTCTGTTATATGTTAGGTTCGGCAAGTCGGCCATATTTCGCGATTGCTCTTCACGACTTTTAAATCTTAAAATATTTAGATATATTCCGATAACGATATTGCCTTTCGAATGCTAAATAGTTCACGTAGGGCCCTTTTCAATGGCGATCAGTATTTTTATAAAGTTAAACACCACTTTATTATTTTTACTTACTATTCGCAGGCTCTATTGATTCTTTCTAAGAATGTATTTGTTTTGAATAATTAAACGGTGTATTTTAACGGTGAAATAATGCAAATTTTAAATATAAGATGTGTTGAGACACTTCAATTTGAAAAGCTTTACGTACACAATGACATTTTTATGAGACGAAAGCGAATCAAATCTGTGACACCAGCTCGCGACTTATTAAATACGTTTCTTAATAATTACTGAGGGTTTAAAGATCTTCCTTCTATTTTTAATATCAATCTCCATAATTGTGTTTACAATTGTGTTCTACCTCGTAGCAATATTACAAAATGATGCCATTAAAGAAATACATACGATTAAATTCTTCTTTTTAGCTGTGCATAAATTTTAAAGACGTTAGCTAGGCTTATCACAGACATAAATTTGTCACCCAAAATACAGGGTCGATGTTAAGTATGATGCGAAAGTTTGTAAATAATCTCACGTTTGGTGTCGTTATATATCTAAATTATGAGAATCACTACCAAATTGGCAACAAATTGCGATACTAATTTGCGTCATACACATTAGATTTTATTATTTTTTATTTGTACTGTATAAGCAATATTTAAAGGTAAACCTGATAAGGAATAACTACAATAAGATCAGTCAAAAAATAAATTAATCATACAGAAATATATGCAAATAAAACACATAAATAAATAAAAATACTGAAAGTCGCAACAATGAAATGAAGCTCAAGTGTACTTAGATTGCATTCGTTATTGAAGCATATATAACAATATTTAGTTTTTCCATTTTTTACTGCGCCTGAACAGAAAAAGATACTTTTGAAACTTTTTACACACATAAATACTAAAGTATGAAATAAAAACTTTGAATGTGAAGATACATTACAGGTGGGTCTTAAATTCTTAACTAGCATTAATTAGCAAAATATAAACCTAACATTCAACCCAAGACGTACAAATTTCTTATCGTTTTCGTGAGTTGGACGAGCATACGATTAATAAATATCTATCATAAATGCCATTATTATTGCGGTCCTTGTTTGGCACAAGTAATACGTGTTTCCATAGATAGTCGTCACATTTGAAACTAAATATCGTACATAATTGAAACTAACAATAATATAGTCAAATAGATGATTCGTTAAACACTATATCGAATAGTGTTCAACGAATATTAATCTTAAAGGAAATAATCGAGGCGATACTAGGATTATTCTCATAAAGCAATTTTATATGTATATACAAAGACGTTGATCCCACAACAATAATCCTTAATACTATCGACGTCATTACAGTATAGCCTTAGAAAAATACTTATCTAACAAACGAACTAGATTTGGGAGGTGCCAAACTATTACCGATCTGAATTACGTAATCGGCCCGAATTAAGCTGTACACAATAAAGATATACATTATTAGCCCGGGTAAGTTCCGCGCGCTTTCACTTTTCGCACGGTCTAGCCCGAGCTTTAAAGCGGAAAAAATATATTCGATTTGTAAGTTCGCAGGTCAATATCCAGTCCCATAGGCTGAGCAACGTTTGCGACCGGTTTTATTCATTAATATAATTAAGTAAAAGCTTTGATATACTAGTGCGATATCAGGCGATGAATACAATCTAGGTAGCAAATTCATCTTATGTGACGAAACGTCTACTATAAGACCAATTCATAGAAATAAAACAAAAAGGTAAGTATACAAAATTTTTCGGCATCATTTTGCAGGTCTTTTCGTAAGTAATGTTGGTAATAATTTATTAAGCAATGCTATAAAAAGCATAAACACGTAAATGTATTGAATCAGTAGATTCAGTTAATTGTTGAAGTGTCAATATATAACGATCGATTTCGATAATCAGAGTTATATAAATATCAAATATATAACATACACTAGTACAGTAGTAACTATGGAATTAATAGGCAAATATATATATACATATATATCACAAATTCATACTACACTTTAATTTAGATTTTCCGGCTAACTTCTGTTTTACTATTTATACCGCAATGGTATTTTTAAATGATCGTGTCGAAACGTTCTCAAATTAGGTGACTTAGGTCTTTATATCAATGTTAAAAGACTTACAAACTTACCAAACTGCATTTCGATGCTCAGAGCAAGAAGTCGCCTTATAAAAATTCATTTACAGACGTTTTCGATTTACTGGAATTCCAAATTAGACATAATCCTTGGAATAAATATTACACTGTATACTTGCGAAAATACTTGAAAATGACGCCAATATTTACTGAATATTTGGTATGTATTTGAAGTTAACAAATGAAAATAGATGAAATAAATGTAAAATAAAAAGCAACGATAAGAGCACGTTCCCACTCCATCGATTTACTTTGTTTTATTTGATGATGTATTCTTTAAGCTACAGGCAATGGGAACACTCTTTACACGAAAGATGACACATGCTTTGTATAGCAATTAAACGATATAATGACAAAGACGAACAACGGTCATACGCCGGCCGCGTCAGAGTCAGACGCGCGTACGCGACATACGCCGTCCGCGTTCTGCGAGCGTGACGAATTATAAACAACAATATTCGAGAACTCCACGAAACGACTCGTTTTCGATTGACTACCTTAATATTTTGAAGCGACAACATTCTTAAATAGTGAACTGTGTACGGGAGTACACGCTCGCGAGACTAAGTGCGGTGGAGACGTGACGCTAAAGGAAACCGAAATGGAATAGGCTGAGTGGGAACGTGCTCTAAGAAGACACCTCACCCGAATGGCACTCCCGCTCTTAGATACAGCAATCAAATCGTCTAACGTAGGTACACACGATAAAATAATATACAAGCAATTTATATGTTTATAAAAAAAAAATAAGCATCTAATTAATTAATTGAACTAGAATAAATTCAAATTACATAAATGTTACACATGAAATAAATGTCGCATTGGAAATAATATTCATTGCATTGTTTTTTTTTTTTGTAGCGAGCGCGATAATTACACTGGATTCCCAAGGACGGACATAAAGTAACGCTCAGAGTATTTATATGTAAAAAAATTTGGTTGCCTGTAAAGTCGGTATACGGGCGAAAGTTTTACGTGACAACGACTTTGAATGGTAAAATCATTTTAATGTGAATATTCATTCGTATAGTAGGAAGAAGGATGAAATAATAGTAACAATTTAAAACATTTATTTATACAAAGAATTATATTTAAAACATTAATTTATACAAAGAATCTCACTGAATTTCATATTAACAAAATTTTATTTTACCTTTACACATACATACGTATTTATATACAAATATACATACAATAACTTGCAATACATTTGCAAGCTATGCACTAATTCTCTAGTGCTGCGCGCGCGGCAGACCGATCATAGTTGAGTGGGAGAGAGACGCAAGGCATTCGGGCCTCTCTCTCGTTCGGTGACTCATCGTTACGTTACCGAGCGTTACACTTTTTCAAAGTGACTCCCAGCCGCAACCTAATTTAAGACGTTGTCACGTCAAAAAAGAAAACAAAATAAATCGAGACGGAGACAAAACTTAAAACGCTTCACAATCTTTATTTAAGTACTTAGTTACAATTTGATATTGACTTTATTTTTATTTTAATATTTACTGTCACACAAAGTAACCACGGATTGTCAATAAATTATTTTGGTACAACGCAGGTGTAGAATATACTTCTACAGTACATAGAAAGTACTTACGATTACGGTATTTATTAATTTACGGTTAATTTTCGTTTTAATCGAGCGTTTTTCGTATTCAAACAATTTATTCCATCATTTAAATCGGTAAATCAAAACAGAAACGCGTCGAAAGCGTCGAAGCAAACGTTATTTCGAATCGATCAAAAAACTGCTTTTAAACCGTCCGAATCCAAACGTCATCTCCATATATCCTATGACAGTCTTTCACTATTTTTACAGCGTGCGCGACCTACAAAATGCATCTCACTCTTAATTAAATTTAAGCTCATATTTTTGTGTAATTCCATTTTTTTTACGTGTCTAGTCACACATCAATGTTAAAGCAACGTGCCCATGCAAATTCTGACTATTTATTCACATCTGTATTCAGATTAACGGCTAATGTCATGCAATCTTACCATTTTAGGTCCGATATCATAATGAACTGTACATTTCGTAACTAATGTTTTATAAAAAGCGAAAAAAAGGCAAGCGCTTATTTTCACTTGGACGTTGGTTATTCGATTAGTAGGCATATTCAATGCATTGAATCAGCTCTAACTGAGGAGTTGTATGAGCTAATTGATAGCCATCCTACTATCACAATTGACGTAAAAATCACAATTCACGAGTATATATTTTATTCGTTGATGATCGAGAGTACCTACCAACTCTGGAATATCCAAATACAATTTTAAGAATCTTCGGTATCATAACAAAATGTACACAAACAACAAAATTACAACTAATGAGTATCGCAATTAACGATGGAGAGCTTACAGCGAGCGTGGACATAGAGACGAAACGAAGAGGGTACAATGAGTACAACAGGAAATATAAAAAAAATTTTTACACATCTAAGTCATTCTCGCTCTAAGCTCTAGACATCAAAAGAATAATTTTATCGGTGTTTTCTTCGCGGCATAATACTTAATATTGTCGAATGTCGATCTTTAGCGGCTAGGATCGTTCATCGGTACGTTACGTTTTGTTGGTGAGACGAGTGTCAATAAAATCATCACAAGTTAGGTGGGCGTTCGGGGTTCACACGATGATCTCGCGGATGACGCGGCGGCCGCGCGAGTTGGGCGTGGAGTAGCCGGACTCGAGTGCGTCGTCGTAGCCCAGGGAGAGGTGCGCCGGCTTCTCGTCCGCGCCGTCCGCGCCGGCGCCGCCGCCCGCGCTGCCGGTCGTACTGCCGTACGGCTCGGGCAGACCGCTCACTTCGTGGTATGGCGATTCTGTTGTCATAAAATTATATGGTCATCACGCATTTCTTCCACAATCTCCTCGTAAACTTATCTTTACAATAAAAATGAAATGCTGTTCGTTGTAAGCGTAAACGTTGTAACGTTTTCAAAAAAAGAAAAAAAAATAAAATAAAGAAAAGTTGGAAGATTCTGTTAAATTGCAAAAATCAAAATTATTGTATGCACTTTTGATTATATATCTGTATTAATAAAAACTAAAAAATTGATCTTCGGTAAGCGAATAATTTGAGGAAAGAAAAATTGAACAATTTGCCTGAAAAATTTGGAAATTTGGTGAAAATAGAAATGTTTTTTTTCTACGGAATTTTAATGTGAACTCATGACCGTAATCCACGATTCAAACAATGGACGTATGTAATTATTTTTTGTTCTTAACGTGAAGCAAGACCGGAATCGAAATTAACATCGATCGATACGAAAGAAAAAGAAATCCATTCATGTCCATGCTGGCGGAGCCGCGAGCCTAAATTATATGAGTAAGCCATCCACAACGTCTGCCGGGACGGCTAGCCTTTAATGAAAATATGCGTACATTTGTGTGTACGAGTGTTTATTAGCTGCCTTACAACCCTTCCATTTCAGATCGGGAGGCTAAACGACCGACTCGACGCCGGCTCAAAGCGCGTTGGGCCACTGACGGCCGTCGGCACCGACGCTGGTGACGGAGCTTTTTGGAGGCTCGGAGCGGTTCTGATTTGGATAGTTAGGACGCGAGGCTAGTTTATTTCAGTCCCTTTGATAGTCTCATGACCTATGGAATTTTAATATAGGGATCATGCAGCTAATATTAACAGAATGTTTGTGCTAGCGGCCTGCGAGCTGTTGAGCTCGCTGTTGAATTGATACCAATTTGAGACCAAAAGCATCTCACAGAGAAAAGTTTAAAGAAATTAATATTTTAACTGTAACGTCATAATGTACATACGATAACCTGGTATGACAAGAGAAATATAGAATCGTTCCAAAAAATGAATGACATCCATATGATTAACACTAACGATCTTGCTGCTCATAAAACCTCAAGTTACTAAATCATTTAAGGGGTAAGGTGTGCGCTTTTATAATAAGATCCCGGCTGAAATTTAAAACTTGCCATATTATGAATTTAACCTTTTCGTTAAACATAAGGTACATGACAAGGGCTATATTATACCGTGTCTGAATATCTTAATGAAAAAACCCATGGGATTGAACTGCGCGGCTATTAGATTTGCTTCATGTTGTTACTAAGTGTTGTATTAAATTATTAACTACTCAATATTTTGTATCGATGAGTAAAAAAAGAGCAAGCCTTGAGTTTCTTGACCGTTCTTCTCAAGGTGAATCAGTAATTGGAATGGGTGGTAATGTAATGTCGAAAACAATCGCTAATGACGTACTTCAAGTGTGATTTCTATTACCTACAAAATAAAACCATTTTTGATTTAATTTTAAAAGAAAACTCAACTGTCAATGCGTCCGCGATCAAGATCAAGCCTTATACCTTCTGATTCGAAAGTGACGCTTTTACCAGTGAGGCACTACCATTTGAATCTCAAAACATAAGAATGTATTTTTGGTTTCGAGCTGTAAAGCAAAAAGAATCAAGTAAAAGTTTTCTAACTTTTATAATGTTTGGTGTCCATCATTTTTTTTTTAATTATTTTTTATCTTTTAACAGAATTTTTAAACAGAAGTAAAATAATCCGCAATAGTGCAGTATTTGAACTTACTTGCTATTTGAATATGTCAAGTAAGCGACACCAAACACTGCATTAAAGCTCAAGTAATGCCCGCAATAACCTAATCAAAATAATATTTACTCCAAATATTTTGCTATAAAATTAGTTCAATTAAAAACCATTATTTTTGAATTGATATAATAACGTTTTCTATTTTCAAATTAGTTACATTCATATAAAACCATGTTTAAACATGTAGCACATAATTTTATTAAGTTGTAGTAATATTTTTCTTCTCTTCTAGAAAAATGAAGAAATCGAGAAAGAGATTTTGAGAGAATATTGAATGTGAATCTATATACTGACATATATTTTTTTAGATTCTGTTCTATTGTTTTCTTCAACTACATGTTCGTCTAAGATGAAATTTTAGATACATGCAGAAGACATTTTTAAAACAATAACTATTAAACTAGTTTTTTTGGCAGCGATTTAGCATTCGTGAGTGTAGAACAAACATAAAGTACACGATAGATAGGCGTAAAATTTTATAAGCGTATAGAAAACATTTTTGTTTAAAATATGCGCCAATAGCGAGCGTTCGACCGCGGCTTTTGCAACCGAACGAATCCCAAATTTTTCATGCCGATTGTTTTATCAAAACGAAACTAAAAATGGCTTCGGAAACGTGATCTGATTGGACAAAGAGAATGGGGTTATGACTGAGAGTAAAAAACCGGAATTGCAAGCGAGACCAGGGGATCAAAATTGAAGCGAGATCGAGCTAAACTAAAATGGAATCGGAAGGAATCTATTCTTCGGCTCGATGATGTAGGCGAATGTTAGTTTCTCAATGAAACCGTTATAGTTTGTATGCAATTGAGCGTGTTACACTCACCGATATGCTGATCAAGCCTCTTCTTGGTTTTGTGGACGGAGGCGTAGGGGTCCGAGCAATAGTCGTGGCGAGGTGTCCCCTGCGGCGCGTGCGCGTACGTATCGGCGAGTGGCGGAGGAGCGTGCGCATGTGTGAACGCTGCGTACTCATCCGCTGCTGCGTATCCGCCTTGCGAGATCGGATCGTATCCATAGTTGCTCTGTCGGTCTAGCATCTGATGCGACGCCGGGATCCCACCCACGCCGGTGTTCGCGGCTGCCATTTTCATTTGCCACATCGAATCTTGAGAGTTCACGCTACCGCCGTTATTGGAGTTCGTGTAACTGTTCTCTATATACCCCATATTAACCCCTGCGAAAGAACAGAAATATCAATATGAATTACATTTTATTAAACTAGCGCATTATAATTCAAAATTTGATGGAAACCACAATGATATACAATCACACGCATGCACGATATGGTACTCCAAATTTTACCTTCGATTTGTACAGCTAGTCCTTATGTATGATGCACAAAAAAAACAAAATATCTTTGACTGAATATAAAATAAATGGCTGTAGGCCTCAAGGAATAAATGAAATTATAGACAAAACCTAAAAATAATATAGTAGTTGTTTGACACTCAACAAGTATTCTAGAGATTTTGACTTTGGTATATATCTGCATTAATATATACAATATCTGCATTAGTATATAAAAGTGTTTTTTTTTTTGGGTCTGAATCAAAATGATAATACAGTATATATTCTCGGATTGACATTATGTAAAAATGTTTAATTAAATTGTAAGCGTTTAAAGTCGTTCATATAGCTGTACACTCACAGTCGGTACTACTCATGTTCTGGCCGGGGTGGCCCTGCACGTGCGACGCCACGGGATAGCCGTAGCGGGCCTGCGTCGCGTACACCGCGCTTTTCGAGTCCTCCAGGGACAGTGCCAAATCCATGGAATGTTCCAAGGCCTTGTTCTCCATGCCCGTGCTGGGGTAGTAAGGTGGCGGCGCCTGATTCTGCGGCGTCACCATTGACGGCCTCATCGATTCCATTTCGTAGTCTTTCGATGAGTGCTTCTTGCTCTCGTTCCTTTTGCATCGACAGAATATGAACAGTAGACTCAAGAATAGTAGAAACACTAGACAGGAGACTACGATGGCGACGAGGGTGGGCGTCGTCAGTGCCGACGCTTCTTTGATGTAAGCCGGACCGACTGTAACAAAATAGAATCAATAAAATTACGTCGTCTAGTGACGCCAGTCTTGTGATCGTGTAAATATCATAAAATATTCAAGTAGGAGAGTTAACTTAATAAGCCTGTACTGCGTATCGGTTTCATGCACCGTACCGTAATGGGTCGTAATCATACATTTTCATAGGCAGCTCTAATTTATCACTAATTGGTATAAATAATAAATGTAAAGCTATTCACTTTCGGCTTCGGTGTAGTCGCTGCAATGGTCCTGATTGACGCGCAAACATAGCTTGAGGCGCACGCGCGGGTTGAGCTCGTCGAGTAGCGGCAGGTCGTTGAGCGCGCGCCCGTTGTTGGTGCGGCCCGCCTTGCTCGGCACGTGGTCGATCACCGCCTCGTGCGCGCTCGGCTCCGTGCCCGACAGCCGCAGAGGGATCGTGTCCACCACCTATTTCCGGGGAATATGGTACTCATTGCATGGGTGGTATGAAATCGATCAACAGGGATACTACGAATCAAATTGTTATTTCGAGACATGACAGAAGTCGATTGTTATTATATGGACATAAAGTTTGTAATGTACATTCAAACCCTTGTTTATTTAATTTTCAAAGAAGAATCATAAATTTATAAATAAGTGCCGATGATTACAATTATATTAAAGGAGTTGTAATAAAATAAATTAGTTATTACTAAATTTCTCAAAAGATTTCATAAAAAATGTGTACATACCTGCCACGAGGCGGCGGAGCTGCGACCGTCTAGCAGCGTCTCAGCGACGCCGACCAGCGTCAGGCAGGTCGGGGACACGCTGAACGCCACGGTGCGGCTGCTCGGCTCGTAAGTCACCTGTTCCGGAGCCGGGATGCGATCCACTTTGGTCGTCACGGTGACGTCGTTAGAGTAGTTGCTTTGACCCTTGGTGTTTACGGCTTTGACCTAAAAAAACCAACTTTACTCTATCGACCTTCCCTTCCCTCTCGTACCAGTGAGCAAATCTTGCAATTCATTCGAAACATAGTGCCAATATAAAATGCGTGATATAAGCGAAAAACCATAACACTAAAGTACAACACGTAAACCAAAATGAGAAGCAGATAGAACACGAGAGACCTTTCGTATCCATTTACCTTGAAAACATAAGTCAGATGCTGTACGGTTGCGACAAAAAAAAAAAAGAAAAATACAGTTAATACGAACGGCATCTGGACAAATACATAGTGTCCTCCCCATAAAAGTGAGAGGTTCGTTTAGATGTGTGCCTAATGTGTCCTACAGACACAGGGGTATATGCGTGAAGTTACGAACCACTCAATATATCTGAATGTTTTCATTCATATGTGATGGCAATGCCTGAAAAAACCTTTTAGAATATAACATGTTTTAATCAGAACGCTCTCGGGGGTGAATTGTAAATGTGGCTCACACACTTTAAACACCCCAGATGGTGTATGTGCTGTTCTAGTCTTTTTATCTGCAATATTATACGTGAGATCTGCAGTATTATAAATGAGATTATCATAATATAAAAAAAGAAAATAAATTTTCAACTAGACTAATGAAATATAAACACAATAACGCCTCCATAATTTTAGTAATTACACTGCATCTTGGAAACAAGATTTATTGATTGAAGATTAATTGTTATTATATATTTTTCTCTGAATGCCAATATTAACATTTTAAGGGACGTATAAGACAAAATCATTGTAGTTTCAAGATTTTCGCATAAAATATTAAACTCTTAGCTTAAGAGTGGCGGCCATTTTGATTTATTATAAGAGCCAAGTGAAGTCTGTCCCATTTTAACTAATACATATTTAACTGCACTCGAGCGCTGTCTCGCGCGTAGATTTTATTAAGTTACGCTTTTGGGGCCGAAACATCTGACATTTCCTTGGCTTGTTCTGTCTGATAGGATCCTACTTTTAAATTGTTTATGATTTTCCCAGTTATATTACAAATTAGGAATAATCCACTGTAATTTATACACGTAATTGAGAGTATCTAAACTAAAAATGTGTTAATTTCAATGCTAAAGAATTTTATAGCTTTTGGCACCGAACGAACGCATTATTTGAGTTCATTATAAATTGCGAAGGCTTTGGATATTTCCATAACGACGTAACACAAAAGTGGGAAACCAATCACATTCACCATTTGATCGATGTGATTTTTATTTGTTATTCGAAGTATGACAAGAGGCATTCGTTAATTTTTAATAAGTTTTGAAACTTTCAACACGAATAAAACACAAACCGAAGACCTATTCATATTTAAAATATAAAAAAAAATTGACATCACAAAAAGAAAATCATCAATTGCAAACACAAGGTTCGTTAAATATTCACACACTGTTTCAATACGGATATCTTTTATTAACCATTGGTAACCACTCGTGAATTAATCAGCGCGGACAAAATGAATTCTTATTTCAAGAATTGTATCCATGTCTCGTTCTCGATTTATTTATTTTTTTTACCGATACAGATCGATACTGTCGGAAATCACATCAACTTCCATTAATAATTATTGATTAATTCAAATCGCGTCTTACTATTCCATTATTTTTAGGCTTTGGTAAATATTTTACAAATTATCATTAAATTGTGTAGGTCACGATATGACGTCAAATTTATATGAAGATAGATGTAACAGTGACAAATAGTATACAAATAAATTTATCCAGTCACAATTGTAATTCACTTTTTCGGCACGGTTTTAGTCCTGTTCATCAAATTCCTTCTAGATTGATCTTAGACATAAGTAAAATTGTTTACAATTTTTAATCGTAATAGAAAATAATGGTTTATGATATAAATAACGATTTAAAATACATAATCATTTCTATTTTCCTTAATGACGTTAAAATTCAAATTTTATAGCTATTACGTAAAGATATTTATATATATTTTTACGGTGTCCTTCAACGTTTATTTGTTCTCACGACAAGGATACCTGCGGATTAAACATATAAAAAAGTGTTCACTGCGATGGGACATGTCAAATTAGTCCCTAAAACAAATAGAATTAAGTGATTTCAATTTTATTCAATCGATCTTACTTTGAAGAGATAGGACGCATGCTGATCCAAGCCGGTGACGTTGCAGGGATTGGCGCGTCCGCAGTCGTATTCCAGCCAATCGGCGGCGGCGCGCGGCAGCGCACACTCACCGCTTTCACCGCTGCTCGCACTAATAACAAAGATCAATTTATTATCATCGGTGTCGATATTGCGTCAAAGTTTCATTCACCCCACTGCGGGATACGCTGATTTGGTGCGTGGACTACCGGATTGCCGAAGACCGTGGTCGCCGAATTGACGAGTACGTCCGGAACCGATGGCTAAATGTACTATTCGAGACGAGTGGTTTAGTTTCACTTAAGAGCTCATCGCTCAACTCGGGATCCAATCCGGTACTGCCTCACCGCCAATTTTAAATCGAAATCAATTACGATTGTTATTGTTAAGAGCAGTAATTTCAACATGTATTTATTTATAAAACAAATAAATAATTTGGAGTGTCGTTCAAATATTTTGCCATAAAAGCTGAATTTCGGACAAACAATTTAAGCAAACGGCCAATTTCACAGTCGATCAGTTAAACAATAATTGCAAGAAACGCCTTCAATGTTAACGGAGGCATTAACCTATAATCGAAGCGAAGGGGTTGATGAAATTTATGATTTACCGGGGCCCCCGATCGATTCGTCGCCGGGTGCGATTTTGCATACCCTTTAAAATCAAAAAGGTTTCGCGCACACAGTCGATTTATTGTCGAAAAATCGATTAGGTCCGGATAGAATAAAAGGTAGGGTAAAAGAAAGTTAATCAATAATGCCAAGTAATTTAAGCTCCAAGCGGTCTGTTTCCTATTTCTCTGAATCGTGAAAGAGAAACAAATAAGATAATAATCTATATTTTCATTATAGCAATAGGATTCCCCGTATCTCGGTTGTGTACCGATTAAATTACATCTTCTGTAATAGAGTAACTCGATCCAGCCAATTATTCAGCCCTTTGAAGTAAAGTTCTAGCAAAATCATCTCGCATATCGTACTAATTATACTACAATATAATTACACTAAAAACGGTCTAAGTACTATTGTAAAATTCGGCATGACGCTTGTTTATTTAAAAAAAAAGCTTGAGGACATCGATATTTAATAATTGTTACACGGTCAAAAAATCAAAAAAGATATCAGCATCGTCGGATCTGAATTAATGCACTAAGATAGCGTAATAGCTTCACCTAAGGCCCCGTCCGCACCGAGAAATAAAATTCGCGAGGAAATAAATCCGCACCGCATCGCGGTTCAATTTGTGTCAAAACACAAATTTTTTTGCGCGAATTTTTAATCGCTAGCGTTTCTCTTCTATAAGAGTCAATGTGTTACAAGATTGCGAGAAAAAAATCGTTCGGTGAAAAAACAGGGCCTTATCGTATGGTATTCGGTTGTATGAGATGACTTGACATTATTATTTTAATAATCTATAAATTGAAGTATTGTCGTACTGTCGATCGATTACCGTTGGTAATGACAATGGGAAAATTTAATATCGCTCTTACACAAAAATTGAGAACAACTAAAATTATATTCAGAAAACAATAAATTAGTAATCGTTTAAGGTTAATTGTGTAATTATATAAGTTTAAACGATTTTGAAATGACAAATCGTAATCAAGGAGCTTTAACTGCATAACATACTGTTTACAATCTGTTTGTATTTTATAAAAGTATTATGGTAATATAAAATTCGGGTGAAACGTGATAAGCAATTTATACTAAGTATAGCAAGCACGACATATATTGTACTAAACGTATTATATTCGCTTTATTACATTTTCCAAAGAAGATTGATTGAATTACAGGCTGCTTTTTTATTTAAATTTCTTAAAATGATATTGAACGCCGACGGGGGCGGTAGCCGAGTGCCCAACGAGCTGCTTTCGAAGAAGGAAAAGCTTGTATATAACTAAAGTCAAATTACAACATTTGTCAAATTGAAAAGCCCGCAGCCCGCGTCTGACCAGCCGCAGCGTCGGCGGCGTGCTGGGCTTAAGACCCAATCTTGCCAATGTAAAATATTGCGGGAGAGCGCGCCGGTGTGGTGTGGCGGCAAAACACTGAAAATCATCTACTAATAAACGCGACCGATAACAAGTAACCCCTCGACTTGATTGTTTATAATTCCATTATGTCGTTACGCTACGCATTATACTATTAGTCATTCGTTTGTAATAATCGGTTTTATAATGTTCAGTCACGTAATTATTCTTAATGTTACGAAGTGATTGAATCGATATTTCGAAAGTCTATTAAACGATAGTTCATAACAAAGTTTGACTAGAGACGTGTGTTTAAATTGACAATAGATCATATTTATAACTTTACTGTGAAAGCGAAAAATAAGAAGGATCAAAGGTCGTTAAATACGAATGTTTAGATAGTGTAAAGGAATTGCTCTAAACGACTGACCTGTTGTCGGGAACTCGTCGATAGCGAACAAAGTACTTAGTGTTGATCAATCCCCCGTCAAAGCCGGGCTCCCAGCTCAGCGTCACATAGGACGGCCCCACTTTCACAGTCTTGAGACCTCGCGGTGATTCGGGGGCGCCTTTGGGTTGCAAACGGATTTGAGGTTTTATAGTCCCGAGGGTGTTCTTCACTTTACAATAGTAGTCGCCGTAGTCTTGCGATTTTACGTTTCGTATTCTAAGTACGCTCAAGTACGAATCGTTGCTGTCGGTGGTGGTGTTTATTTCGTAGTGACCGTCGGACGACATCTGCAGCGGCGCCGAGTTAGTGCCGAAATACCATTGGAATTCGGGTTTAGGATACGCCTGTACTCTGCAAGCTATTTCGGCCGTCTCAAGCAAATCGAATGCAACTTTGTGCTGTTGTCGGATCGGAATAGGTTTATCTGAAAAATAAGACCGTGGATACATATTAATTGTTTTAGCGCTCTTTTAATTATGTATAAATATCGTATAGTAAACTCACGCTCTATCCTCAAGTGCATAGCTGATTCGACTTTCTTGACTTCGTTTTCGAAGACACAAGAATAAACTCCTCTGTCTTCGGGTAGGAGTTGATCCGTTTCTGGACGAGCTTTTCCTCTGAACCGCAGGACGCTGTGAATGGTGTACACTGCGTTTCCGGCCTCATTCGCTTCGGTGTTGACTTCGTAAAGGTTCGCATCGGGCGTGATCTCTGCCCCGTCTTTGAGCCAGCGCACGGAGGGGCGCGGCTTCCCGGGCGCGGTACATGCGACTGAAAAGTCGGCGTCGCCCGCGCGCCTCGTCGCATGTGGCTGTAGCTTAGCGGTAAAACGCGGCGGCTGATGCACCTCGAGGGTGACGGCGGCCGGCTCGCCTTGGCCGAGCTCGTTGCTCGCTTGGCAACGGTAGACGCCTTCGCTGCCGAGGTGGGCGCTCGGAATGGTATATTTATTGCCGGTGAAAAGAACGGCAGGCTGCTGTACGGACTCTACGTCTCGGAACCAGCGGTATTGCGGCGCAGGCCAACCGGGCGGCTTGGCGGAACACGTGAGTGTGACTCCGGCACCTTCGTGCGCCACGGGCCGGTCGGGGCTGATTCGTGCACGGCCGGGACGGTGCCGCACCAGCACCGCTACGGTGGCGCTGCTCGTGCGCTCGACACGCTTGCCGCCACTCGTGGCGATCACGTTGGTGGCACGGCAAACGTAGGTTCCCGCCGAATCGGCAGTGACACGCGGCAGCAACAGAGTTTGTCCGTTCTGCCGGAATTCGGGGCGGCCCTCCATGGTCCACTCGACGGAGACCGGTTCGGGATTGGCGGAAACATCGCAGTGTATCTCGACGGTGCTGCCCTCCTCGGCGTCGTACGTCTTAGACTCGACGGTGACGGTGGGCGGGTACAGCACATCGAGATAGAGCTCGCGCTCGCCCACGCGGCCCAGGCCGTTGTCGGCCGAGCACGTGTATTTGCCCGCGTCTTGTGCCGTCACGCCTTGCACGATGTGAGTGAAGGAGCTCGAGATGAACTTCCCGCTGCGCGTCCACCGAACGCTGATGACCTTGGGTTTGGCGTCGACCTTGCACTCCATTGTCGCTGTGCCGTCCACTTCAACTCGAAGTGGATTTTCAGGTCCAATTTCGACACGAGGGAAATCTACACAACAAACAAAATATCTAAATTTATTTCCGATTCTACACATTCATAGCAAAAAGTTAATCAGTCATAGTAGAAAAACCACTTAACACAATCAGGCTAACAAAGTCAAATTTGATTAGTATAGGTTTTTACGTAAGAGCTAGTTATACTGTTTCAAATTTTTTTTACACTCATATATAACAAACGCATATTCATAATATTTTCGAAATTTTGTTATTATTTTTTTGATTGACAGATTTTAAAACGATATGAGCGTACCAATTCTATATATTTATTTAGAGCCTTACAAATTGCTACTGAATTTTTATTTAACAATAAATGGGTATTAGTAATAAGATTCTCCTATTTGCAGTCGAATACTAAAAATGTAAAGAAAACTCGTTTGTAAATGAAAAAAGTATAATTATGAGAAATTCAAACTAGAGATGGTTATTTTATATTACATTCAACGATTATTAACATAACCCTCAATATGTCTAAATGATTTATCAACTTCACTGCAGTACTAAAAAATTGTTCATTAAATCAACATATTTTATCTTATCATGAATAAATACATCCACACGAGTTAAATTGTTTCTGAATTACAACTAATTAATTCAGAATTAAGTCTCTTCTATAAATTACCACTAAAATCTGTAAAAGCATTTTGTAATGAAATGATGAAAAAATCTTAATTAGAGAAATGAAAATATTTTTTACGTACACATTTTGAACTATCTATTAAAAAATTCAATTACACAAAACCATATATGGAATTGAAATTTTTATTCAAACCGAACGGTATATGACAGTTGAAACAGAGGTAACTCAGATTATATGAAGATATTTTGGCCTGCACGTCGACTCGACTCTCAAAAAGATTCAGATCTCGTTGACCGCGATCGTTTGGAAAAAAAACAGCAATAAAGACAGAGCGACGGTGCACTTCGAACGTGTACCGCTTTCACTCCTTTACAGTTGAAGCTTTGAACTTCGAAAACAAGCTATCAAAGCCGCAACAGAAAAAGCTCTGACGAAATATTACGCACATAGTTCGTTAATTTAGACATAATCAGAAATTATTGATTGGTCAGTCAGTGTATGTATATTGGTTCCCTATTACAACAGTGAATTTGTTTAGTGCAATTAAAGCCCCAGAAGAGATATTTTTACAACAGAGAAAATTACCAGTTATTTGCAGTCTGAAAGTGTAACAAAGATTCAGTACTACCAGTTGTTCAAGGATTTCGTTTAATTCATTTAACCTACAAAACGTATACCTACTATAGTACACTTACTATACCTGCGTTCCACATTTTTTTTACTAACCGATGTATTTATTTATCGCGGCGCGTACGTGTGCATAAACAGTAATAAAACTACTGGTCCGTCAGAGCTTTCGTAACTTGAATATTAATACATCGTAAAATTCCAGGCGTATGTCGGCGTACGCGCTGCAGGCGGAGGTCGGTGAACGGGCGGCGGCGGTGCGGCCCGAAACATTATTTTCATTCGGGCCGAGCGGGCGAACACGCGGTCGGCGCGCGATGTATTAGCCGAAGCCAGCCCCGACGTTACCGAAACAGAATAAACAGGAAAATCCGCTCGTTGCGGGCAAAACTTCCAGATGCCATTTAAAATGTAGACACGGGAGAAGTAGAGCGCCGGTCTGTTTACGTTACGGCGGTGCCAGACGGGGAACGTCATTAATTACAGAACCGCCTCGATCTATGGGCGTGCGCAGATCTAGGCTCGGGATGGATTACGAAAACAATTTTCACAGTACCTGTTTACGGGAATCTCCTTACATTTTTCGCAATATCCAACCTTATATTTAAATTCTTATGAAGATAGAGATACGTGTAGTCGATTCGAGCAGATACATATGAAAACATATTATTACAATTATTTTAACGAATTCCAACTATATTTTCAATAAATTATACATATTATGTCAAAGAAAACGATGTGAGAAACGCAAAAAAAATATATAGATGCAACTCCGCTGCAATCTCTAAGTTGCCAGATATAACAAGGTATATTCTTGTCAATTGTCCACGCCACTACAATGAAGTTCATATTTTCCAGTACACAATAGTTTTTTATCAGTTTCCAGTACATAATAGTGTTTTTTGCAAAAATGGCCGCAAGCGGTGGTTACTATTATTTCAATTAACCACGCTCGCCCAGGACGAGTATTTAAACGAAATCAAAGTACTATCTTCACGCCTCAAAAAGCACGTGCCCGCCGTCTCCGGATGTTGTTACCGCGTCGGCGGCAGAGGCCGTTACCAGCCCTCACGCTGCACTGGACCAGCGAGAAAATCTTAAAATCCAAATCCCTCGATCTAAATTAAAAAGCTTGTGATTGTGTCAGCTGTTAGTCGCCCAGCTGTCGATGTTGTCAGTGTGCTTGACTGCAGGCGACTCTTGCTCTGGTTAACCAAGTAACGAGCCATCCATAGGTAACGTCGCACGAGTTTCAGATTTTTACAGCCCCGTCCCCGCCCTCGTCACGGATGGTCACATTCGTGTGGTCCCCCCCGCTCCTGGTGTGACGACATATATTTCGCGATTTTAAATTTTGAAATTATCACTATATTAGATTAGACAGCTCTTCCATAATTTTCCGTTTGAAATCCATTTTCATAAAGCCACCAATAGTTCGAACACTTTAAAAATTTACTTAGCGTGACACTGTAAGTACGGACAGAAAGTTTTTCGTTTAAGTTTAGAGATGTAATAATTTAGTTTTAACCATGTGACGACACGAAGCTTATAGTCTAAGAGCTACCAACGTTTTCGAGCAAGAATTGCAGGTCAGCTGATTTATTGATATGTCGTCTCTCTTGCTCTTTGGGTTAGGGTCTGGGCTATCTGGCCGGCGGTGGCGGTTGCGTTTACCTGTGCGCATCCTATCTGTACAGGTAATGATACTAACTTTTAAAATCATTTTAAGAAGGTTCATTTTTAATATTTTAACTTTAGATAAGCTTAACAAACATCCATCTCTTATTGCCAGACATTTTTGTCATTGCTAACAATGAGCCAGACGCCAATTTTGATTTATTGACGTGACAACGTCTTAAATTAGGTTGCGGCTGGGAGTCACTTTGAAAAAGTGTAACGCTCGGTAACGTAACGATGAGTCACCGAACGAGAGAGAGGCCCGCCGAATGCCTTGCGTCTCTCTCCCACTCAACTATGATCGGTCTGCCGCGCGCGCAGCACTAGAGAATTAGTGCATAGCTTGCAAATGTATTGCAAGTTATTGTATGTATATTTGTATATAAATACGTATGTATGTGTAAAGGTAAAAATAAAATTTTGTTAATATGAAATTCAGTGCGAGATTCTTTGTATAAATTAATGTTTTAAATATAATTCTTTGTATAAATAAATGTTTTAAATTGTTACTATTATTTCATCCTTCTTCCTACTATACGAATGAATATTCACATTAAAATGATTTTACCATTCAAAGTCGTTGTCACGTAAAACTTTCGCCCGTATACCGACTTTACAGGCAACCAAATTTTTTTTTTTTTGAATTAAAAATTCAAAGTATTTCAGTTTGTCTGTAATTTTAATATTATGTTGTTTAAGTATGAAAAGACCTGAAATTAATTTGCCAGACACTAATTCTGTTGTTAAACCGTGTATTAGCCAAATATTAAAAATGATTATAAATCAAATTATTTAAATATTTTTTAATCACCTTGTCTAATTAGGGTTTTTCTATCTCGTTCTCAGCAATTTATTCTGCAATTGTTTCTCTTTATCCAATAGTATCATACTATACGAATTTTCAGGACTTTGTCGTTCTAATACTGCATAAGACTCAGAAAATACATGAAGACGTTTCTAAATCAATATTGGATTCGAAAATAATAACCCTTTTCAACCCTTTTAACTCAATGGTCACCATCTTAGTCATAAGCCAGATGTATTTTACAGTATTATCTCTATGTATATACGGCGTGAATGAACAAGTTCATTAAAATGAACACTCAAGTACTACGGCCCTTTAAAGTAAATGGAACACAATATTATGGTGCATTGACATCTTTTGACTTTTATCTTAATGGTGGCATGTTATCTCGGCAATGAAGGAGCATTGAGAAACAAAACTATTTCATCAGATTTATCTATCGATTCACCTAACGAAGAAAGATTATGATTAAGCATAAGTATATTTCTAAAATAAATACTAGTCATGCTAATAGTGTTTAGAGTTTCTACTTCTTTCTGGTTCTGAACTCGAGCGCCATCGCAATAAATTAAGACTCAGACTATTAAGACTCAGTTTTTAATATACACTTGTAAGAAGCCAAAGGGTGATATGAAAATATCTTATTAATTTTTACGTAATTCGTTTACTCTCAAGGCCAACAATATGGCTATGTACGCTAAATTAAAGTCTATTTTTATTATCGAGAGAATGACTAAAAGCAAGGGCCATCTCTAGTTCAAATATTATATTATTATGTATATATATATATATATATATATATATATATATATATATATATATATATGTATATGTGTGTATACTATCCAATGAAGTGTTTGATAATATAGTAAAAATGTAAGGAATCTGATATAATTGCTCTTTAGTGTAAAACTTATTTTTTTTGATAAACCCTTTTAAACTTATAACATGCGTCTATACTTTCAAAAACGACCATTAGACGTGATTTTTATTTGACAACACACTTAAACACTTCGAACATTTTTTTCTCAATAATCACTTCGTCGTGTCGAGTGACACCAGAGACGGCCGACTCGGATGGTGTTTTTCAATTTCGGCAAATTATACCGACCCCGAGCCTTATCATTTAAAATTCTTATGCAGTATAAAGATTCGGTGAAATTTAAAACGCAAAGGAGGCTAAGAAACCGAATCAAGACACGTCAACATCTTAAATCACTCGCCCGATCCGTGAATCTGTTTTTCTCCTCTGATTTCACTCTCGACAGCGACTAAGAAGTGTAACGCTAGGAGCTATTTTTCCCCGATTAACGGTCGCCGTTTCGTTTAAGCCCATGTACTTGCACGCGCCGTGCTCGATATATCGCCGTGTTAACCTCCGTACGGCTTCTCAAAACGGTCGGTTAACCATCGTCACCGTGTCTGTTCTCGACTACGTACTTGTAAATTTCGTGGGAATCGGACGAGGGCCAGACACTCGAATAGGTTTTTGTGACTCGCGCTCTCCAGAAGGCATCATAAATTGTGCGTCGAGAGCCGGCCGACTGCCGGCGGGCCGCTATATAATTCTCAATATTTGTCGGCGTTAAGTTCTCAAATTTTAAGTCGGTCGAAGGTCAGGAGTTCAATATTGAAATGTAATGAATCCGTGTTTGAAAATGATTTCTTAGTAAATCGGTTTAAGTATAGACAAGGATAATTTGGGAATATTAATGTCTAAGTTTTTTAAAAAAAAAGGAGGGGTGGAATGAAAAAAAATCCGCACTATTTATATACTTGGAACTGAAAAAAATCAATAAAAGTATCTGTTTGGTAATACATTTTTAAATTTTACACACGATATGATTACTCACTCCATCTTCAATGTACCTATTTATTATTAATCAGCTGTTCTCCCGCGATTTCGTCGAAATGGATTTAGAAATAAATAAGTTTTCCTTTTAAAGCCAATCAATATTGAAACTTTCATAAAACGATTTCTCGTTGAGAGTTCACTTTGCATAGCGCTTGGCATGTGTACAATAAAAATATCATTTTTAATGTAATTCATACAAGCGAAGAGAAAGTGTCATACTGTCGAAATCATTACAGCTTATCAGTCGTTGCAAGATAGTCCCGCTTCGTTTTGATTTTATCTGATCCGCAATAACTAAATACCGTATATCAGTCGATCGACTCCGCTTGCACGAATACATAATGGTTTAATACGTTTACCGATTTCGATCCACATTGCCAAATGGATCCTAATTATGATTACAATATTCTGTTTGTAATGCCCCACAACGACCCCATCTTACTCTGCTTCCGATCCCCGTTTAGAGTTTGATACCGAATACGATTATGATTCCAATCCGGATACATATTACATTAGGAAGGTACTCATGCCTTAAGGGTAGGCGAAAAATTAGAGCCCTAATTTTTCCTACTTAAATTTTCCAAACAAAACGTCTGGATTTGACTGTCTTATATATAAATTTTTATATTTCGAAACTCATAAACATGATCCAAATATCATGTTTCCTTTTATCCTGTAAAAGTTGATATTCCAAGGGCGTTCAAATATATCATTATTTACATGTAACCAAAAGTTGTAATTTCAGATATTTCAAAATTCTCGTTAACAGTATTGATTTTACTTCATTAAGGTTCACTTCTAAGAAGTACTAAAACTTGTAATTCTTAATTTTTAAACGAAACCTAATCACAATTTTTTTGTACACTTAATTAAGGAAAAAAGGGTTTCCATACAGAGGTTTATCCTGTATTGTGTACAATTAAGGGATTTTCGAAAAATCTTTTTTAGTAGATGACGACGTTATAATAAGCAATCCGGCAACCTACAAAGTTTTAATTCTTCAAGTTTCGTTACGGCTTCGTTACATTCATTCCTGTACAGGTATATTTATTTTCTTTCTAGAATGTTGCTTCGGAAACGGTCGTAGCGATTCAATGTCGATTTTTTTTGACACAATTTTTTTGACGTGACAACGTCTTAAATTAGGTTGCGGCTGGGAGTCACTTATGAAAAAGTGTAACGCTCGGTAACGTAACGATGAGTCACCGAACGAGAGAGAGGCCCGCCGAATGCCTTGCGTCTCTCTCCCACTCAACTATGATCGGTCTGCCGCGCGCGCAGCACTAGAGAATTAGTGCATAGCTTGCAAATGTATTGCAAGTTATTGTATGTATATTTGTATATAAATACGTATGTATGTGTAAAGGTAAAAATAAAATTTTGTTAATATGAAATTCAGTGCGAGATTCTTTGTATAAATTAATGTTTTAAATATAATTCTTTGTATAAATAAATGTTTTAAATTGTTACTATTATTTCATCCTTCTTCCTACTATACGAATGAATATTCACATTAAAATGATTTTACCATTCAAAGTCGTTGTCACGTAAAACTTTCGCCCGTATACCGACTTTACAGGCAACCAAATTTTTTTTTTGTGAGATCAAACATTGAAGAAAATAAATACTGTTGTTATTTAAAAATACGTGTGTATTTTAACGACTTCCAGATGCTGTTTCCTCTTACTCGCTTTGGCCAGCGGCTTCGCCGGCATGGGCGTAGAATACATTTTATGTCGAGGAATCTTTCTGTCAATCATGATTGCGACGTCAGTCCTGTTCTCGATTATAATTGTAGTTCCAATATCTGTACCGATTGCTGTCTCATATCAAATCCCAAAACCGCCTCCGTTTTAGATTTCAATCCTCCTATCTTTCCGTCCCGATCTCGGTCATGGTTTTGATTACGCTATTGATTCCGCTCTCAATTGCCATCCCGGTGCCGCTCTTGATTCCGATGCGGTCTCGCTCACTCATGATTTGTCATATGGAATCACTCGTCAATACATCTATAGACCTTAAACCCAATTTCATCGAACAATATCAACAATTTAGCGGGCCGTTAATTCAAATTTACATTTTTTTCTAAATTTTAGTCTCTCTTAAAGGGGGCATATCACTTAATTCCGTGAGGTAATATTGGTGATTTTTTATTTAGTAAGATTTGTCCTGAGCCCTCTACCTTAATCTAACTCAAAATTATCAAGTATTTAACTTAAATTTAGTGGAAAAACGTTAAATTTTATCCTGTTTTCTTTCAATTTTGCACTAAAGAAAAAGTAAGTGATATTTGTCAAGCCCCCTCCATCGTCGTAAGATTGGGTGAAATTCGGCTTGACCCCCCCCCCCCCTAAACACCTCACGTAATTAATGATGGATGCTTCCAAAATTCGAATTATGAAACATATAAAGCTTAGGACGTTATACCAATTTATACGGAAAGTATACGAATATTTTAAAATTCCTCATAATATTATCGTTACCCCCGCCCGCGTCGACTACGAATGGCTTCTTTCACATTTTAAATCGACCGATCACTCTGTCAACCGTGAGCCCATTATTGTTCCTTTTTTTCAATTTCAGTCCTGGCGCCGCTTTTGTTTCGTATTCTGCACCCAATCTAGATTCCGATTCTGTTCAAATCATTCACCCCCGGCCACGCTTACGCGGACATACAATGGACGCTTTCATCTTTTACATAGATCGATAAGGTTATCATCAATCATGACTTCGATCTCGCAAGAATCCTCGATTTTATACCAGATGAACTAATATTGGTTTACCGAAAACAACCGTAATGCCTTTTCTTTATTAGGAAACGATCTCACTTACACTCTTGATTTTGATCCGATACTACTCTAGATTCCGATTCTGAATTGATGTTGAATTTGAACCTCTCTTGAAATTGTTACCAATAACCAATCGCCACGAGCACTACGGCCACGCAAGCGAAACCGCGAGCGAAAGTTAGTATATTTATAAATCAAAGCCTATATGTTACTCTGATGGGTAATTTATACTCCTTTAAATTGTCAGGCAATTCTGTTTAGCCGTTAAAGCGTGATTAAGTAAAAAACCAACAAACTTTTATAATATTAGTAACTAACACATTATAATGTTATGCATTCGAAATCTATAACAATGAATTATATGATTTATTTTTTCATTTGTTACACTCACTAAATTCAATGCAATATTCTTCTATGATGCGGATATAATCTTTCATATCAGATTATATACCTGCAAATGATAGATTATTGACAGACCTACTTCATCGATTTTATATGACTTCTTGAAAGGTTATTATATTACTCAACACCGGTATAATATTACTGAAATATTATCATTACAAGACGCGTCGAAGAAAACCCCCGTATGGAATCCTTAATCAGAAGACGGCTCTAGGTCACATAAATATTACTCAGAGACCTAGATACATCCGCCGCTACACTTTTCGAATTTATCTCGTGTACTTGGTAAATAATTCACGACATTTGTAGCTAATAACTTATAAATGATATAGCATAATTGAGGTTGAGTTGTAGTCAATATTTTCGTTTATAAATCGTATGACTAATTACAAATAAGCTCATATATGTTTGCAAAGATAGTGATTGCAATAGATATATTGTCTTGAAAATTTGAAAGTCCTGATAGGTTTAAAAAAAAAATTTTTCGTTTGTATTAAACTAACTACAAGTTCTTATCGCCATAAAAATAGTTGAATATTTAATTTCCTTTCTTATCAATTATTTATTAATTGAACTAATTTAAAAATAGATAAATAAAGGAATGAAAAACATAGAATATTAAATCCGATTTTCTGATAATTGATTATATTATTATTCTATACTTTTCTAACTTATATTATGGAAATTAATACAGTGGGTTGCATTATATATTTCTGTGTAGAGAAGTTCAAGTCATTAATCTTACTTCCAATATCTTTAAGAAAAAAGGAATTGAGGCCATATAACGCAGCTTTTGGTAAATCATTCTTCTTGACGTCACCTAAGTGCACTTTTATTACCATATTAATTTTTCATTGCACGAGTTTCGGTGGCTTCGTTCTTATGATTCATATTCATATTTCTTTTCATTATATCACATATTTTTAATGGGATATAAGAAATTAATTATAAAATAAGCAAAATTTATACAGTTTTAATACTAAAATATTTACAATAATTAATTGCTTTTGGAGCTGATGCCAACTAAAGCAAAAATAACTGGTGCAATGCATATATTTGCACCTTGGAAGTATAAATTTGTGGTTATATTCAGAATCCATTTTGAAGTAATAATGTGTAATATCACGAAAAAATGATTTCGTCACGCAGTTACTTAAGTAGTTCTAAAAACAAGTGTTTATGAATTACGTAGTGCTGTATAATTTTTATATATCCATAAAATAGAAAATAAAATGTTACATATATCATTTATCATAACACTACAATATGGGACTTTCGTGAATTTCGTTTTATGTATAATATACAGTAGATTTTATATAGTGCTATTTATAGAGGATTTAAAAGGGCAAACGAACATGTGGACCAGCAGAGAATAGATGATCACCGCCGCACATGGTCATCCACAACCCCGAGGGAGTCACTAGTGCGTTGCCGGCCTTTTAGAAGGCAATACGCTCCTTTCTGGAAAACTCTCTTCTGGTAGTCAATTGGAAATACCGCTGGCGTTAATTCGTCCAAAGTTTTGACGTACGAGTGTCCTTCAAAATTTTTAAATGAATGAGACTACCGCATCGCCCTTCTTTTTAGCGATGTGATTTTTGTAATTTTCTCTTATCCTTTAACAGACATTTGATATACAAACTCATTACGTGCCCTAAATTTTCTAATCTGCATAATCATATACTTTAACATACACTCTAGAAAACCAAAGCACTTAAAAAAGAAATACTTTTACAAGTTATAAATAGATCGACCAAAGATTTCACTATTTGCTTACATAACTTCAAATTTTAAATGTTAAAATGAACAAAAACTATCAATAGAAATGTACTGTGGTAGTAATGAAAAATACATACAATTACAACGAACACTTATAGGGTGCGATGAATCTCGCACTTTTCATCAGTATTTTATGTAAATATGCCAGACTAAGTTGATTGTTCGGTGACTCATCGTTAATGTGACTCCAGAACGTTGTTCAAAATACATTACCGAACGAAACTTAGGGTAGCGATGCATTCCTCTACTATCATTTTAACCGTAAATTCCAACTAAATTGTTGGCTCGTAATATATTACTCCAGATATTTTCTACTACAACGTAACATAACCTATATTTTCTCCTTCCTTCTTAAGAGAAGAGAAAAAACATACTGATGCTCAAAAGTCCGACTTTTGAACATTAGCATGTCAAAGCTTTGTAAAATAGGGTATAGTTTATTAAACTTAATGGAGAAAAACAAGCGAAAACATGACAAGAATTAACGGAGACAGTCTTGTGTTAAGTTCGATTTGCATGCCGCTGGGTGGCGCTGCCGCGGCACGCTCGCTTTGCTCACTCGGGTCGCGTGACTTTTAAATAGTCGATTCGTGCAATAGTTGAAATGCCTCGATTCAGACGTACAAAGCGCACTCGGTCCGCGCGGCGTACGCCGGCCGCTGCCCCCGCTCGTTCGCCTTATGCAACTTTTAGAAACACAATCGATTGGTCTAGCAATTAAAATGTACCTATAGTGAGATAAATCTGTATCACTTTCGTTTGTAACGATTTACGTTCCCTTTTGAGTTCAATAAATTGGTAATTTCTAATTCAATGTAACTATGGTTATGCTAACTGACATACATTTTTAATCTATATATATATAGATTAAAAATGTATGAATAAAAAATGATAATGAAAATAGGTTGTCTTTGTTCGCCAATCACGTAAAAACTATTAAACGTATAGACATGGGACTGGAACCATTCGATGCGGAATGATTTGTAGATGGTTCTAGGCTACTCATTTTTAGAATTCCGTAAAAAAATACCCAGCAAAGTGGGCGGGACAGCTAGTATTTTAATAAAACAATGATTAAATACTTTTGTAGATTACTTCGCAACACAAATCACTTTCATCTTATTACGATCAAATAAAATCACAACAATTACCTTTAATAATTTATATATAATCGGTGAAAGGATAGGGTCGAAAATAATTTAATAAAAATAATTTTATTTTCTTGACTTTAAGAGAAATATTTAACTATCTCAAAAGTGCTCGAGTTAAATTATCAAACGATTTTTATATCTTTTCATTAATTCTCAACTTGTAGGATTGGTAAGTAAATGAGACTTTCAAGCTATATCGTATTCTCTTTTATTCCAGATTTTTTTTCTTAATTTCACGTCTCTCGCAAATTTCGCTTTCGTGTCCTCAATGATAACTCATCGTTTCTGATACTCTAGTCTTAGGACGACCTGACTGTAGCCAATTCCTCGGCCGCCCCGTTCGTCTGTCGCGCCGCTGAGGAGCAATGATCTTCCGCTGACCGCGGGACGTTACGATTCGGAACCGAGGTGAGATTGTCTGTCGCATGCTAAAATAAAATATGGTTACGTCGTCATCGTAAGATTGTTTTTAGATTTTTTGGTTTCAAATTAATGGAGTTATTATCAAATTAATGTTTACTTTTCAATCATAATTCAAAATTTAGTTCATTATCGAATTCAGAATTATTACTATTTATCTATACAATGCTCAGATATAGATAAAATAATACTTTATTTTCTATGAAATCTGTAAAATATCCGAAATATAATTCTTTATCGTTCGTATAACTAACTGTTCATAGTCTATCATCTTCCCGTGCGTTTGTCATGTCAGTCCATAGTGATGCCGCTCTGGTGGCATAAAAATGTATAGAATCACCTAACCAAAATTCAGATGAAACAGTGAAAAATACATAAAAATTTGTAGATATTCGTCTCGATAATTCTTGTGTATGTAATGATCGACGAAATTGCAGAAATAATATGGATCAATACTTTTTTCAATTTCATAATGTTTACCCTACGAAGCTTTCCTGATTTAAATTTTCTGTACTCCTATCTGTTATAAAACTTAGATTCCATGTAAGTAAAACATTTTCGTAAGAAAGAGATGTATGCAGTTTTCTACTTTAATGAATTAAAATAGAAATTGAAGTGAAGACTTCTTCAGCGCCTTTGTGATTTGAAACTCGATGAAACGAAAAAGCGACAGTAAAAGAAAACAAATATATACATCTACAGAATTTAGCCTGCGAGAGAATGAGATAAAATATGAGACGAGATACAATGCGAGATAAAGAGATATTTGTGTACCTGTATGCATCTGCGTATTTTCATTTGTCGAAATTGAAAACAGCAAGTCTAAATAATAAAACATAAAATAACTTTTAAACCCGATATCGATATTTAAATAAATATACCCTACATTAATCCCACGCCTGATGCCGCATTCGGCTCATTCTTTTGCAGTTTAATTCTCTGAAGGTTTCACTTCTAACGCGTGTGAACCGCACACATGTTACTATTTTTTTTTTGAAGCATACAAAGAAAACGTAGTACTATAATTGGGTTCACTGAAACTATCAGATGGACTTGCCTGAGTTTCAGAGAATAGACTTTCAATCTTTGATGTCATAAGGATGATATTTTAAAAGAGGTGAAATATTAAAAGCAAAGAAAATGTCAATTTTGACCATTTAACGTTTAGTTCATATAGAAATGTATCAAATACATATACGAAATCCTGTAGTTTTCCCCTGCACGAGTATATATCTTATATGCTCAAAACAAGCGAAATACCACTGACCGACGGACTGACTTATCTCGAGATCTCCGAAATTATAGGACCGATTGACTTGAAATTTGGTAGTTGCTCTTTTTTAGGATGTAGACGCTCATAGAGCACAAGGTTTTACGCAAAAACTAAATAAAAAAAAATTATCATTTTATGAGATTTCCGAAACTATAGATCCGTTTGACTTGGAATTCGGTAGTTGCTCTTTTCAGAACGTGGACGCTAACAGAGGACAAACTTTTACGTGAGACCTATCCAAAAAATTCAATCATTTTATGCCTTACCCGAGCGGAGTCTTGGGCAAAAGCTAGTCTCTTGTATGCCTCAAATAAATGTATGTAATCAAAAGAGAATATACATAGCAAAGTTAATTACATTATCATTCAGTTGAGTAGGTACAGTTGACTTCAAAACTACCCCCCTTTTATGTTCATTATTATTCATCGTTCCGTAAGTACTTCTATTATGCAAACGGACGGACGTCCAAAGACGTCTCTTGCCTCATTCCAAAATTAAGAGGCCTATACCGATTTTCTCGCGTTTAAGTGAATTTTTGGATTACCATTGTGACTAAACTCGAAAGAATTCAGTCTAGATAATGAACACCCATGAAAGTTCAATTCTTGTTGTTGCGAATTTATTGACTAAAAGTCAAATTTTAAACAGTTCACACAGGAAATAATTTTATTTCTCGACACGGTCTGTCGGATATTTTGGTTTTAATTTATACGAAGACGTAATTTAGTTATGAAAAGTAACTAGTTTAAGTATTACTTTAAAAGGACTTAAAATTTTACTTAAAAGGACTTACATAATTAGTATTTGTTTATTATGTGAGTACATGACAAACAAATACTCATCTTAGAAGTCTATTGCCTAATTACATCCATACAAAAACGCAATACAATATTGGGAATAATTAATTCTATATTTGCAGAAATAGAAGCTTTAAAAAGTATTTTATTTTATATTATTTAATTGGATTTTTTGTTAATTAAAGTTATGTGTTGATATTGAATATGTATATGGATCGCAGTTATTACATAATTACAATTTAAATAGTTGACGTATTTGATTTATTAAGTAAAAAATAAAAGCGAATCGAGAGCGGGCCTACAATCGGAACCGGTAACAAATTGAAGAAATTCATTTTATGTCTACGCGAGCGAAGCTGTACACGAAATCTAGTATATCAAGAGAGAGGTCGTTCTATTCGAGACAATTTTTTTTTATATACCCTTAAAGAAGGAATAATATCCTTCCAGACTAGCTTATTAAATTGTCGGCACAGAGACATAATCAAATGCTAAATTGATCCAACAGTTTCCAGGCCGACTGGAGCTCGCGTTGGCTCGTCGACCCCGGCCGCCTCCCGGCAGGCGCGCGCCCTGAGCTATTACCGGCGGCCGCGCGCCGCCCGCCCGTGAGGGACTACAAATGTAAATAACACCGCGCATTCAAGTCGTCCCTGTAGCTATGATGAGAACGGTGTCGTCCCATTTGGAGCGAAGGCCCTACAAGGAATCCTTGTGAATTGCGAAGCTTTTAACGCTCGGAGCCCCGGTGTAGCTACACGTACACGGCATAGGTATGTAAAAATTTGTCGCCGTCGGCACTTCTTAACTTTAAAGATGCAATAACGCTAGTCAATAAAATCACATCCCTTCCGATACAATTTTATATCATTCTTCTATTGAACTATATAAATATTATTTACTATACATCCCTGAAAACAAAATAAATCGGGACGGATCGCGGAATGGATTTCGGCGTATTTAATTTATTTAAAAACTTATTACACAGTGGATTTACGTCAATACTCGGCACAAGTTCGTGGAATGTACTGGACGGTAAGAAGCTTTCAAATAGAGGCTAGAGCTAGGAGCTCGGAATGCCGACTATCGTATCAGGATATGAGAAGAGCTTCTATCGACGAATTGGAAAACTCGAGTTCCTCCCGCTTCTAACGCAGGAACTAACGTACCTTCCTCGTCTGACGGTCTTTACGTACGTACGTATTGAATCATCCACGACATTAGTATGCATGGAGACGCATTGCTATTTGTATAAATCTACGAAAGGTGTATAATGTATATGTAATAAGATGCACGCCCCCATTTAACACTCGAAAGCACTAAAATACGTCCGTACTGTATTCCGCTTATCATGGTTATCAATCATTTCCAACATATATTATACACAATACCACGTTCGACGCGTAATATCGCGTTCTATAAATATCTGCTCTGGCGAAGATCAGAACCGAATACATTAATGTTATGAGTTTTACATTGGCAATAAATTGAACTCAAAGATATAAACTGAAGGTTGTATTTTTAAATTAAACCGTGCCAAAACGCTAGCTCCAGAATGTGGCTTAATATAAAACGCAATATTATTATCTTTCTTTCTGTATGTCTATTTCTACGTTACTGCGTATGTCACTACAGAACCATTTTGTTTAATCATTGTGACAAAGAAAACTTAATAGTTATAAAAATTTCAATTAAAATCTTGCAAAGTATATATCTACAAAGCCAAATTACATTGCATTCATACTAAATGCAAGACGATGAATTAATACATTTAGAAGGAAAACAATGATATAATATCATTGTTTTCCTTAATTTGACTATTCAAAATTGAACTATTCGACTATTTGATACATTACAAATATACTTTTATGTGTGTAAATGGGTGATGAGGGTGTTTGTTGAGGGATATATATTACATATATGGGGAGGGAGGAATATTCAAGTTTGAATAGGTATGTAATCTCTGTCCAATGGTCAATGCTTTGAGATAAAGAAATTGAAAAAAAAAAATAGATTGAAATCTTTAAAAGCCTTTTCGTTTGTGTGCATAAACCTATATTGGAATGAATGTTTCGTGTGATTTCGTGTGCGTTTGGGATAGTCCGTTGTTAAGTTCATCACATCATACAGCAGCTTCACGGCGGTAACAACCGCCTGTCTTCTACAGATGACAGGCGAAAGAAGTTGGCGTAATTTTCCCCTCGTCCAAGGTGACAATTTAAACGACGTGCAAAACTATGTCGCACACCATACATTGTTCATCTCACGGATATGCTTTCTAATCATGTTTCGCCATACATATTTTTGGATTAGGTGACGTAAGAAATAAGCAATCACGTATAATAAAGTAAAGGGAATTGGAATAAGTTTGCTGCCAGCGCTCGTTCTCATAGTACGCTGCCTAAATCGTTATTTATAGCATTTTCAAGAGACAAACGAGTAGACGAACTACTAGAGAATGGATGGTCACCGCCGCCCATGGACCCTCGCAATCCCAAAGAAGTCATCAGTGCACTGCCGGCCTCTCAGGTATAAATAGGATATGTGGTCGAGGGGGAACGGGTTGATAAAGGGGTATTAGGGTGATGGAAGAGGAGTGGACCAACGGGATCCTCGCTCACTGCACGCAGTGCAACAGAGGAAACTATTTCTTCAAGTCTGTGAGATTGTGGTATCTCGCTAGTCGAACCATTTTCATACTGCAGCTAAGTTGGCCACAGCTCCACCACAAATCGATAAATATGGAATAACATAATATGGCCACTCGCTTTCATATGTCTATCTTATATCTACATTTATTCATAATAATTGTTATTATGTTACAAAAATGTATACATAATATCTATGTAGATTCACATTTTGCAATAGATAGCGGGGTAGGTATTCAAAACCTAGAGCGGGAACAGAATCGAAACCCAGAACGTAATCGAAATCGAAAACAACATTACGTACGAAAAGGACTTTCTCAGACATTAATTGACATTAAGAAACAATTGTTGTATAAAAACATGGCAATTTTTAATGTAAAAACGTACCACTCACATACGCCCAAACCGTTAAATTGTCGTACTGTGTACCTCAGTTTGAATCTAAAATAGTTCAGTTTTCTGTTCCGAAAAATTGCTAACAAAAAACTACGCGAGTGTATATATAGTACACAGTGAGCCGTATCGCGCACGGATTTGAACTCGTTGCTAAAGGCAATACGATATAATATATAATAAAATTAATATAGATTATTATCAACATTATAAACTCACGCCTATTTCCCGGAAGGGTAGGCTGAGTCTATAGATTTCCACATATCTCTCTTGTTTCACTGACATCTATCAATCTGTTTCGTCGATCTCGAATGCCGCTTAAAATTTGGGCCTTATTTAATATGCTATCAATTTCATATGTATATGATTTTATGGGCGACCCTTGCCGACCATCCCACCACACACAATCGCTCTATAGCTTTCATTGATCCCTTGCAGGTGGCCAAATCACCTCAACAGACCTTCTTCTACTCTAGCCACTACATCTTCCATCAATCCACACCGCTCTCTTACATCACTACATCTATCAGAGACATTCGACACATATTACACAGAGATCGCACTTCCACCGCACCGATCCTACTTTCATTTTTCTTCTCCTATACCCAACTTTCACTACCGTATTCAAGCGTAAGGCTCACAACTCATTATAGGTAGCCAAACGAAAAAAATAAGTAATTAAAAAATTACTTCAAGAGGCAGGCGCAAAATTATGGAATGTTATTGAAATATTTTTTTCTATAGGCAGGCAGAGTCTATTATCGATAAAAAATATACGTTTGCATTACATTGAACTGTTGTAGTCAGTTACGAAAACGACGTATAACTTTGACAAGGAAGGAACTAAGAACAGATAAAGAGTTCGCAGTGAGATCGTCCAACAACTATAAAACTCTCGTTCATATGTATAACGGTCTATGAGTGACGGACATTAACAGAAATAACTTTTACTGCAATACAAATATATGAACTTACGTCTAAGATGTAGCTAGTAACTTTTTACTCCTTGAGTTTTATCTGTTTAAGTTTTTTTCTTCTTCCTGTTCATACTTAGTGCTCGAAAGCTATTGAGCGATTAAAGTGGCACAGCCGTTTGTCAGTCACTTAATAGAGCATTTCAATCTACTATTATAATATCATTGGACTTCCTTCGCGGCCGGGTTTGCGACACTGAGTAAAATGTATAATTGCTTTATTTATTTAATAGCTTGAGCTGTCTAACGTTATATGAATATTCTATGCACCACTTCCAATTTGCTAACAAGAACCTCCACATGGGAAAAGTAATTTTCGTAGCGCTGACTCTTCAGACCTGCCTGCGGAGTGAGAAGTTGCCGCATGAATATAGGAAGGAGATACCTATAGGTATACACGCGAAAGCTTGGGTGTTGTAAACTTTGAAACTATTAAAAACATTCCATTCAGCCAATAAAATTGTAACCAAAATTGCTACGAAAATCTTCCATTTACCTACACAAGCTTTTATCAATGAAAGAAATATTGGTTCTGAATATTTGTGACATGAAAGTATATTTATTGTTAATAATAACCGGTCTGTAATTGCAACTTTGCAGTTTAAATTTTTGACATTCCACATAATCAAAATTATTTTTAAATAATTTGAAGAATTGTTATATGTATATATGTTATATTGTTTTGTACACGCTTCCTAAGGCCACAAATATAATTTTTAACTATATACATATATACAAGATTTATTTACTATGGTTTCCTGCGTTCATTTTGTTAGGGACGTCATAAATTACACAAGGCCTGCGAAATTAAAGTCAGGAGGTTATTTTTACGGAGCAATATTCCTTTCTCCGGGGCCTATACATACACACACATTATAAATACTTCGAGAAATTATTATCTTTTACCACGTACCCAATTACGATTTTTTTTTTTCAATAAAACTGGAAAATAATCACCACAACTATTTTTAAACATTATCAATTTAGAATTTAATCTCTTTTCAAAATCTGAATCATAACACCATCAAACACTACAATTCTAAAACTCTTCTATCTTTTTTTCCAATACGTGATCAATGGGAACAATAAATAAAAATTAAATAAGCACGAGGAAAAGGTGAGACACGAGTATAAGTAAGTAAAATCTTCAGAGCCTTTTCCACCATCTGCTTTTAAACTGACATTTTACAAGAAGTCACTTTTAAAATAAAACTTGTGTTCCATGAACATCCGTTAACAGGAGGACGTGGAACTCAATTTTTATTTTAATAGTGACTTTTTGTAAAATGTCAGTTTAAAAGGAGATAATGGAAGAGGCTCTAAATACAGCAAATTAGCGGAAAAGAAACATAATGACAGAAATATTTTCTATCAATTTACCTTATCAATGTCAAGCCAATATTCCATATTATGTTAGAATAGATTCATAGATGTACTGTTTGCAATGGTCTATTCCGCGGAATGTACAAAATCGGCTACGTGCGAGTCGGACTCGCACATTAAGGTTTCCGTACCATCATACAACAATTGAAGCTACATGCTTATTAAAAATTGTTAAAAAAAATCGACCAAAATACGGCGTTTCTTTTAACACGTTTCTTTACGGAAATTCCCTTCATTATTCAACATTCTTTTTATTATCTGTTGTTAAACGGTCATAATAATACGTACTCTGAAAATTTTAAATTTCTACTTATTAGGGTTCAAAAGATACACCTCTGTGACAGACGGATGGACAGATAGACAACAGAGTTTTAGTAATAAAGTCCTATTAACACCTTTGGATACGGATCATTAAAAACATTAACAAAAATTGAGATCTAGCAAGAAACGTAGAAAACTCATGTTTCCTGTATGCGGACCCTTTTTCCTTTGTAACTTTATTTTATTTTTTTCTCACAGTGACTTTAATAATATAATTTTATTCAAATTTCCAGTACCTACTTATTATGGTTTAAAAGATATAGCCCTTTCAAAGACGGACGGTCAGACAGCGAAGTCCCAGTAAAAAGGTTTCGTAGATACATTTTGAATGAATGAAAGAAATATGGAATACGAACTGATCAAAATCTTGTCGATAAACAGCTACTTTTATGTAATTTCCTTGTGAAACTAGTTTCCGCACGCGACTTCGCATCAGTAGGTATTAAAATGAATTGTTAGCCTTTTTTGACAGCTTCTGCTTCAGTTCTTACTCCTTCTACACCGCCTAACTTGATTGTTTCATTATAAAAACATTTTGAAACAAACTGTAGACGTTTCGCTTTACACGTCGATTAGATTTCGCATTTTAATGAAAAAATTAGATCGACGTCGTAAAGTCTAACAAATAACCAAAGCCGGGAGGAGAGCTGCTGTAATAGTTTAACAGCTTTTTCTTCTAGCTTGCGTGCGCGTGAGCTTTCATATTCTTCGTTATTTGTCAATCTATTTAAACGAAACAAATACTACATCTTAGCGTAAAATCATTTTATTACTGTACTAAGAAGCAAATCCTAGTAAAACAAATCCAATTCCACAAGCAAATCCAAACAAAAACTAATGCACATTAGAGTGCACAAACGTGCAGACAGACACGAAATGCTTTACAGATTTATTATACATATGTATAGATTACAAATAAGTGTTGTAATGAGGGTAAGTTGGATCGATGTGCATTGTAAACGATTACTTTCATTAAATTGTTTTAACAAATCTTAGTTTAGTCCACATTTATAATGCAATATTACTATTACAAAAAAAAGTGTAAAAGAATTTAAGTATGAAATCCTCTAGTCCTACTTCGCCGTCCTGTTTTTTCCTTTACAACTCCCGTTTGTCGCGCATGTTTTACTTTCATAACAATTTCTGATCAACATCGCGCACGGCAGATCATTTAAACTATCGTTTCGGAATAAAAGTACAGTGACATAAATTTATTTATTGTTACGTGCAAATCTATTTAAATACTGTTATTTACGAAGTAAATTTAAGTTCTGTGTTTGCAGTGTCTGTTTTAAATATTCGATATAAAATTTATTTTTATGCATATACGATATATAATATAATACGGCGGATTGCGACGAAATTAAAAATGGAATTTGTAAACGTAAAATTTAACAGGTAACCCATGGTCGCTTTGTCAACTCCTTCGGATTACCTTTACGGATTGCATTCATTCCTTAGCCATAAATTATAAAGCATAATTCTCGATAGCACTTTTTTATGCAACCGAAATTCAAGAAATATATTTAAAAATTGTTTCAGTAATTGAAAAGTATATACTTCCTTTATTTATTGGCGTGTCTACTTCCTCGAGAAAATTTACGTAACGTGATACAGAAACCGTTCTCAACGCCCAGAAATTCTGCATCGTTCAACCGACAAAATTATTATAATTAAAATAAAATAACAAAGTTAAAAGGTCTGTTTGTCCTTGTCTGTCCGTTTTTAAACTTCTTATTATCACAACTAACAGTATACCGAGACTACTGTTATGCATCATGCATCAGTTTGAAATGCTCGAACTAAAAGCTAGAGACATACAAATTAGGATAGCCTTCTATGCAGCAGTCACATCGGTAGGTAGGAGTCGGTAGGCAAAAACGAAAATTTATTCAATCAGAGCCTCTGACATGTCTTTAATGCCAATTTTAGAGAGAAAAAAAAATCCTTTTCTCCGTGTAAATTCTTTCCTTCCTAACTTAATAAAAATATCTGCTGAGGTCTCGGCGCACGAGTGTGCTCAATTTTGTATTCGGGGAGTTTCCTTGTATATTCGCTCTGCGTAGAATGTTTACTAGCTACTTTATCAGTTTTGTCAACAAAACACAATCCAAAAACATCGTTATAGTATCCCGCTCCTATTTCAATTTGTATACAGAAAGGCAAATTGTCATACATTTAAGACACTAGTTTATGATAAAAAAGGAAAATTAGCGCTTATATTATCGACATGGTTAATGGTCCGCTGACTGGTAGTTAGCTTCGTGTTATACTAAAATTAATTTCGCGGTGTTGCTTTAATAGCAAAATAATGATTGTGTTTAATGTTGTATACGACTATAATAAAAAGTTTTAAGAAAATGTGGGAGAAAGTTATACTACCTAACCCACGATTAGCCGAAGGTTATGTTGTCTAGGGTAATGGATAAAATATAACGCATTTAAGGGACTGTTTGGAAAAATTCTATCGTAAGTAAAACAATATTCCTGTGTAAATACAATAGCTACAAAATTGATATTGAAAAGAAAAAGGTGATTTAATTTGTGATTCAGTATTTCAAATAAGAAAAAAAAAGGATGATCTCGGTGAAATATTAATAAAATAACGCTTTATAAAAAAGTGATATGTAAAAATTCATTAAATTTTATTAAAATAATGCTTTATATCTATGTGGAAACCAAGGTATGTTTTTTGTAAAAATTTAATTGACATCTCATGATTTAAATGTTTCAATTCATATCAATTAATGTCTAAAACCAATTTTTCTATTTTGCTGTTAAGTTATTCAATTTTAAATAGTGTCAGATACGCAAAAGTGTTACATGCTTTTTTGACCCTTTATATAGAAAAATAATTGATGTTATCTTGTGTTTTGAAGTGTTTTCGACTATTCTCCTAATAATTTTCATATTCCAATAATTTTAATCTTGGAATTACCTGCTATAGGATTTTGCAGTTTTTAACACATAACATTATTAATTATAAATGTTGACTGTGATATGACAAAAGCACAAAGAAAAACCAAGACTATTGAGCAATTAATTCAATGCAAAAAAAAAACTTTTAAAATATTGCATTTTATCAAGCTACAAAAATAAAACTACAAAAAAGAAACATTTAGAGAAACAATTTTGCATTAATTTATTGAAATCTTTATTTTCCCAAGTTATAAGGGAAAAGCTTCTAACTTTGCTTTAACTTGTAAAACAGCTCGAGCGGAAGTTTTGACGAAATCAAAACACAAAATTTGGTTGATGTTAATAAACTCTACGCCGACGATCCACATTTGAAAGCAAAAGTGTCAAAAGCAATAATTAAGATATAAGAAGTTTATCACACAATAAAAGATTCAACCCTTTATTGAGACCGTCGACATATGAAATGAAAAAAGCTTATAAGCTCAAGTCGAAAATCTTAAATATTTAATTTTTTATCGCTCAAATAGAAAATAAAAATACGGCATAATAATAAATTAAAGTACATGTAAATTAAGAGCAAACAACTCGTATTGTAGTTGCACTGAATAATACAGGTTTTAGCAATTTAGGTTTTAGTTATATAGGTTTTAGTGTTTCGTACCTCACTTAATGTCACAGCCGTTTTTCATGCGACTTAGAACTATCCACTTGAAATTCGACAGTTATACAAGCCGTTTGTCCGCACCTATTAGTGGCGAACTAATTGTTATCCACTTTATAATATTGTACCTTTAAGAAATCCAGTATTTTTTAATTTCGTATATCGCTTGGAATATCATTCAAAAGGTCATGATTTAAATATTAATTTTATTTAAATTTGTAGTCGTATTAAACTTACATTAAAAAATTTTAAAATAATACCATAATTGGAGATAAATACCAACCCAAAGAGATCTTAAATATCTTGTTATCATATACCTAGTAAACATTACAGGACAAATAAATCGCAATTTCGGACATTCATGAATTTCAAAAAAATGTTTATTAATTTTTTAACTTCTAATTCTCAAATGTGTAAACTACCGACGATTCGACTTTGTTTATTTTTCAGGGTTCCGTACATATCGTGGAGAGAGAGAATCTTAATAGGACAACTCTCGTGTAAGTTCGTCTGTATGTCATAGCCTATTTTTTCCGAATCTACTAGACTGAAAAATGTTGCGATATAGTACCTATAAAAATTAAACGACCCGTTTACGAATATATAGAATAAATAAATGAATTCTGAATATAGGTGTTCATTTTGAAGGACCAAAATGAATATTAAAAAAAATCGATCAAACGATCATATGACATGTCAATAACCGATTATATGTAGTTCTCAAAACTAACCAATTTTGATATACACACACACACACACACACAAACATATATATATATATATATATATATATATATATATATATATATATATATATATATATATATAGTCTAATAACCACAAAGTTGTACAGAAGAAGCGCATATAAAATGTGTTATTTGATTTCTAAAATTTACCAAGGACTAATGCCATAATATGTAGGGCTTTAGAACTCTCTCCACACGAATCTAATTCGCACTTACCCAGTTTTAATACTATATTGTCGTTACATATTATTTAATGCACGACTCTTATTACCACTTGAGCGTTTTTTTCTTTAAAATTACTAATTTATAGATGTAATGCACATATTACATCTATAATAATATATAATTACATATATATTATATTAAATATATAATGTATATATATATATATATATATATATATTAACAATAATATATTAATCAAATAATTAAGCAAAAGCAAATTCAATATAATAATATGAGTATAATACAAGATGATTACAAATAAAAAAAGCTGAAAAAGGAGTCTAATAATTTTATTTTATATCTCAAAGACCGGCAAGATCATTTTACGATTGTGGAATTAATGTATTGTATCTATAAATTACTTATAAATAACTAAAAAATATTAATAACGAAAAGGGTTATTTTTGTACAAAATAATACTTCTCCATGAATTTGTATAGGTACTGAATCTCGATTAAAAGTTATAACGTAATCATGCGAAATCAGTTTGAAATATTCGAATAGCAATAACAAGCCGATACTCACACTTGACGTCGAGGTCGACGGAGGCCTTGAGCTGGTGCCCCTCGGGCAGGGCGCGATTCCACACGACGCAGTGGAACAGCGCGCCATCGTCCTCGCGGGTCGGCGTCAGCGAAAGCGTCGCCACGACCGGCTCGGCGCGCGTCTTGCCGCTCGACATCACCGCCTCCAGCGGGTACGACGAGCCCTCGCGAAACCACCTAACGAAGAAAATACAATCGCATATATTGTAGTACTTCATTTTAATAATGCGAGAACAAAATAAATATAACATACATTTAATATGAGCGACTCAGGACCTATGGGTTCTTAATCATTTTTGCGACCTTCGAAATATATGTCATAAATATTCTTATTTGATGTATATTACGTTTTAATCAAATATAGCCCTAATTTAATACATTATTTACAAATAATATCGTTACGAAACTTTACGTTATGGCCCTGTCGAAGGTTCAAGGTTTGTGAAAAAATAAAAGTTATCACGTGGAATAACACAAAGCATATATTTAGAAATACAAAGTCACAATAGATGGCTATGGAAACCACTTGAACGCTTATCGTTGGATGCACTTGACTTGTGAATGCACTGATCGTAAAAATAAAACTTTCTTTCCCTCGCCTCACTCTGGTATTTATACATCTTGACTAGCCATCTCGAATGTTCTTCAAATAAAAACAAATCAATAAATTATCTAAAACAAATAAGTGGTAAGCATGTTATATGTCACAAGTAACATAATCAAACAAGATTTATTGCATTTTTGAAAATTCCCTTTCAAAAATAAATAGATTTGAAATAAATATGCTTAAGAAATTAAGACGGAAAGGAAGGCGGAGAGATGAGAGGAGATTGTTTACGTATAGACAATTGTATTCTCGACTGTATTTTTCTTAGGGAAATTATTTTGCAGTTTTATTTTTTGCTGGCAGCGTAGTTCGCTACAACATATTGATATAAAGAAATAATTTGAAAAACTTGACTGCGTAAAATGGAACTGAAAAGATGGGAACAAAATTATGTAAAAGAAAAATCATCCAATCAAATATGATAAATATTTACTATCGGAGACATAGATGTACCAAAAGGCGCAGCAAATAAAAAAAAAACATGAATGTGATGTCTCCGTCTGAAAATATTTATCATATTTGATTTGATGATTTTTACATCATCTTCATTCTATTTTTTTGTTTCACTTGTATGCTGTTGGATTTTTTAATTATTTTTGTATTTATTGCTTTTTAGTTGTGTTTTGACAATGTGCTAAGATTGCTTTCTCGTTAGTACCAGTGCCAATATTGTGTTTTGTTGTAATAATCCATAACAATTTCCTTTATCGGTATATTGTTATCAATTAATTATTAACAATGTATATATTTATTCTTGATTCGGTTGTTTTTCTCTCACTTTATTAAGTAACGCTTTAGGTATCGGTCATTAAATTGGTATTTCGAAGCAGTAACATTCTGGGTTTGTCATTCAATTTTAAGAATTATATTGAAATATATAACGATTATAATAGAACTTTATCATAGCTTTGGTCGGCGAAGTGCCCCACTTGTCATAGTTGGTCAATTTTTTTTTTACAATATCGAGTGTGATTGTCACTATATTAAATTTTGATTACTGTCATATTGACACTTGTAAGATGGATTGACGTAAGAATCATCAAAATCGGCGCATGCATTAAGTCTATAGAATGACACAAAGGACAAAACATATTAATACATACGTGTGTGTACGCGCGCGCATGTGCGCACGTTGTGTGTGTGATTAACAGATTATCCTCCTTTGCGTCGCGCAGTTGGATAATAATGGGCGTTATCCGACATTCCACTATCGAGAAAAGTGAAATATATATATTTTACTGAATATTTTTTAAAATATATAACGTACTTCACAAATATTCTCATTACTTGCATCTACATGAAAATTACTGTATTTCATTACGGCATAGGTAGAAACATATTTTTTTACAGAAAAGAAACAGTCTAATAAGATATAGGTTAGTACACGTTTCTTTTTTGAATTAGATACGGTATATAATAATTTTGCGGAAGGAAGAATTATTAGAGATAAGTCATATCGGTGAGCGGCGGCCCATGGTAATAGAACTAGACAGATAAATATTAACTTAGTAATTGACCTATATAATAATAATCGGTTTCGTGGTCGTACGAGGATTTTTCCCGCTACCGTTTTAATGTGGAAGACCGAAAAATTATTCAACAAACATTAAATTGGTATGAACTGATGGCGATGACTAGGCTCCATCCGCTCATGGAACTGATACCGGGGGAAGAAAATTTTTAAAGTGGCGACCACGAACTGGACGTCGAAGCAAGAAACGGCCTCACACTTGGTTGACCGACGAGCTGGTAAAGGTCACGGGTTACCATTGGTCGTAGGTGGTCGTCCGAGGTCGTACATCCTGGAAATCTACGAGGCAGTCCTATGTCCAGTAGTGAGCGTTCAAGGTCCGAAACGCACGACATTGGTAGAGGATCCATGGCTCTTTGATTTTCTAACTAATAATTTTGTGTCATTAAAATATTGTATTGAGATGTCAATGTGAAAATTCACCCAACGACCAAATCCCAAACAGCGATAGTAAACTATCAACTGTAGGTACTACATACTACATTTACTACATACTACATTTGTAGGTACTACAGGTCTACCAAAATGAGCTACCAGCCATTACGGGTAGGTCACGCAGGAAAGGGGGGGGGGAGGGGCTACTTGTCATTTTTCCTGTCATAAAATTAACAACAGAACCTAGCCTTCAAAGGGCAAAGTTGCTTCCGCTGTCAGGAACAGAATGTTAACATACATTTTGTTCCCTGTGTGCAGTACCATACACTAAGAGAGCATGTGAAGGACAAGAGGATTGAGCTACACTGCACAATACACAAACGAAGGTTACGTTTACGACTCGGCCGCCATATATTATATGCAACATTCGATCGCATCGAAAGCCGTGTGCGTCGCCTTCACCTACCTTTTTCCAAAAGCTCCGTTACCGAGTAGCGCGGCCGGCATTCGCCTCTTCAATAGACCCGGCATCGTCGATGAGTCAGTACCGTTGTATCAAAACGGAACACAAATATTACTACTTTATTCTTTTTTTCATAAACGATAGCCAGGAAACTGAAAATCCAACATTTCTAGAAAGAATGTGAAAATTACAAGTCTTTCATCTCTATGATAAGCGAGACAGTTGAGATTTTGACAAACCTCTGCTGTCTTAAATATAAATATCAGAGCATACGTATTAGAAAATTAAAAATTATGTAATTAGTTGTTTTTATAACATATATATAATAATTACAAAAAATGTAAAATGTCTTAAAGATGTAAAATGTCTCAAACAGCAAGATATAAATTAGGGGTATTGCAATTTTCATTTGTATTTTTCACTTGTCACTGTCAAGAACACTACATCTAAAACAACATGAATACTTCGCGTAATTCTAAGATTGTATTGTATGTAAATAAAATATATCCTTATAATTCGAAAATATAAATGCCCGAGTGTACAAAAATACCTATTTTTTAAAACGTCTTATTTTTCATCATCAAATTTAATACAACCTGCTTCTGAAAAAGTGTTCGAAATGGTTTTATCAAAATAGATTTTATAAAAACTTTTACTGACATAAAATGAAAAAAAATATTCGAGTGTGAAGTAGTGAATATTTTGATTTGTTATGTTCAAGATTTTATTGTAGAATAAAGAATTTTCTTTAAAAAAGGAATCTAATTAATTTTAAATCATTTACTGGATGGTGTAAAAACCTCAAAAGAAATACGTGTCAAATGAATGATCATAATCATCTGCTTTTCCTAAGTCTCGGAAAAAAAAATAATTGTTTATTAACATTATAAGCATACTAACATAAATGAGACGATATTCTTAAATAAATTGTCTTATTTCTTTAATGTGTTATAATAAAAAAATATCTTATGAATTAGAATGTTTAAATAGTTTATCATTGTTTTAAAACAATAACCTCATCGATACCCACAACCATAGTAAATCGAGACTGAAGATATTTTTCCAATAGTAATATTATTTTCCGTCCGGTATTTCGACAAATACTTGCACATAATAAAATTATTTTATATTTCTGCTAAATCTTGTTTCCGATAAATGATTTGTATTTTTCTTCAATGAGCAATACATTAAGTGGTATTTTGGGCATCAAAAAATATAAATCTGGTATTTTTTTACTTTTCTTTATATATTATAAGATTATATATTACGGTACCTGTTATTTACCAAATTGTTTTTTTTTGTTGTGCCTCCTACATTTTTAATATTCTGACCTAAAAAACATCAGACCAGTACAGCTCTTGATATTCATATTAAACCTTGCCCTGAGGACCTACCGTTTAAATGACATGGGATTTTCCCACTTATTACTTTTTTTTTCTATTGAACGAGTTAATTTATAGCAATGAGAAATAACTGTACGTGTAGGAAATGGAAAAATCTACAAGAGAACTCTAATATAAATTTACCATAAATTTATTCTCAACAGTTTTCTAGGTTAAATTTTTAGATATATGTAAAGAGAGTATTTTCTGAGTATACCTGACGTCAAACTAACAATCAAAGGTTATGGTGGGCCTTTAAAAGCTTGTCTATACAAGTGACACTACACGGTATATAATACGCCACAAAAATAGTGATAAATTTTATCTATTTTTAAACTAATATCTTTTTATTTAATTTAAATCAGACCCTCACAATTATATATAAAAAGATTATGTAAGACAGTATCTCCCTGCAGTGAGTTGATAACACTGCAGGGAGACACAAGAATTACGATGATTTCGTTACAAGAAATATGTTATTTAAAAAAAATATTTCATGGTAACAATCCAGGTCAACTGAATTGGACAAAGTTAAAACGCAAATTTGAACAAGAGAAAATGCAGATTTGAATGTGGATTCGAATGAAAGTGTAACCGGAAGCGAAAATTCCAAAAAAAAAATATTATGATTAATAATATTATTTCTAATTGAGAACAATACCAAAAAAATGACCAAAACGATACTGCGCACGATTAGGAATTTAATGTCAGGAATTTCGTCTAAAACGAAACCGAGAAATTACAAATTCGAGACGATAAATTTAAGATCCATCTCAGACTCATAAAAATATGTCTGAGACAATTTCAGATTAAATCGAAAGTTCATGGTAGTGAATATACTCCAACACGTATTCACAACCTAAACCTTACTGATATATGTAATACGAGCACGATTAATTAAGAATTCCCATCGTTCGTTATTAATTAACGCGCGGTAACTAACAACTCGCAGAGGAGATTATCGTAGAAGACAGGCGATTAATAACAGATATGTAGTTCGTTCAGGTGGAGGAAGTGGATGTAATCTCGTTACAGCATCGCGACCGCCTCGCCCGTCGTGCGGGACTAGACATCGGATCACCGCTCGCACAAAAAACTAAAATGTCGCCGAAGAGAACTGCTTAACAATGAGTATTCTATCCGTGGTACCATCTCGTCGAGAATTCAATTTGGACTCGATTTCCGTATCATTTTCCTTTCTCACTTCTCTACTCCTCCGGCGCGAAATAAGTTGGCGAATGTTTATGTTATCACAATGGTAATGTGGTCGATTACAATTTTAATAAAACACAATACGAGACCTTTAAAACCCTAAAAATAATTGTCTTTCTGCATATACACACGGCCATACACACACACACACACACACACACACACACATATATATATATATATATATATATATATATATATATATATTCATGAAAAAAGGCGTATACGAGGGCGACATTTTACAACAATAATAAGGGAATATTTACTTATTCCTTCCAAAAGTGATAACGTGTAAGGGCGTACGACTTATGAATAGAACGTGAACGAATAAATTATAATTTCTTCTGTATTTAATGTTTTGTATTATAGTTAAGTTTAAAGTTAAAAATTTTAAATTTAACGTAAAATATAGATTAAAACACGATGAGTGGAGAGAGAAAGTGATATGGAACAGTGTTGTTTTTTTTTACAATTAATTATCCATTATGTCAAATATCTACATTCCAGTTTATGCATATTTTAATTTATGAATAATTAAAACTTGTATAACTCTACTCATAAAACATACTACTTTAAAGTAGGTCGCTCGACTGTAATTGTAGTTGTAATCCTAATTGTATTTCGGCTGTTTCAAATAGATTGATAGGTAATAAACTGATTTGGCAAAAGAATAACCTTTATACAATAATGAAGCTACGAGTATGTATTTCAATAAGTGGAATCACTATGTGAATTATTTCTGTAATTTTTCTCGCAGCTGTCTACAGATTTTCTTGTCGCAATTTCAATGAAAACGGTAACGAGAAAAATATGAAAAGTTACAAAGAAGTTCGAAATCAATTTAGCCCTACTTGTGTGAATGTAAGAAGCTTTCAGTACATACGGGACAAATATCAAATCGTTTACTAAAGATGTGCCTTCATACTTTGGTTATTGAACTGTCAGAAACGGGAATTTGGATTTTCATATTTTGAACATTTCCCGGGCAAACAAACATCAGGACAATAATTTCTGTGCGCTTGAGCATGTGAAAGTCTATAAAACAGCGCCGAAGTTATTGAAAGAAAACAACGAAACTCATTTCCGTAAAGGAATTAGCTTTCGCCGACGAAAATAATTTATTGCAGGCAAAAACGACGAAGTGTAACTCTTTTTTTTTTTTCGGCGTCCAATCCATCATAGCGTAATGCTTTCTTTGCTTCTTTTAAAAAAAATCGTTTCGAAGGGGAGTGATACCGTACAAATCTGTCCGGTATTTATTAATTGTTCCATGGTATTAATTAAGGACGTCGGTAGCGATGAAATATTAATCGCGCACCGAGCGAGAAGGTTCCATCCGAGCGATGCGCGTGCACGGTCCGGTCGCTACATGGCCGATATCCTGTGAAGAATTACCGAGACCCTAAAAGGAATTACAGTGGCAAATGGTGGGGCAGGAAATCAGCGTAACACGCGCCTTTGTTGCGTTGCCTCGCCGTTTCTCGTCGCCGAATAGCGTTTTCATTTTCACTTAGTGGCCCACCGATCTAGTAACATAAGCTTTTCCCCCGACGGCTTTGCGGGGTTATTAAAAAGAGATTCTTTTTTTCACTATGGTTTCATTTCGTAGGAAGTAACGCGCGCGACACGCGAAATCTTATTCGGGAATAGCTTCATGAAAAAATAATATCGAATGCAAACTTCGAATGTTAAAGAAAATGAAAAAAAAAACCGGACCGAGGAAAGACTCAATTAAACCTCTATTTAAAATAGAATCTGCTCAATAGGTACTCTCGACTCACCGTGAAAAACGTTTGAAAAAGCCAACTTTGATGTTTTTATTTAAATGCGATCGTTAGTCCTTTTCCCGTTTATTTGTTAGCTGTTTCTATCACAATATATTTTTTCAATGTGCTGTAACTTTTATTGCTTATTTTGTGATTTGTTTGTGGTCACCGAAATTAAGAATTATAATGCAAAAGCAAGATTGATTCAACGTATAAAACCTTATGGTTTTATTAGTACAGTATGAAATTACTCTTCAGGGTATGTAGCAAGTAATAAAGTATTTTATTAATAAGCCAATAAAAAATTTGACTTGAAATGCATCTAGCAACTATTACGGCTCCGTTTGCTTGAACATAAAATATAATCGTCTTTTCATTAACTATTCTCACTATTTTTAAGCTCCCGTACAATCGAATGAAAAACCCATTTGGGATCAGTCTGTCTGTACGTCTGTCACAGCCAATTTCCTCCAAATCTATTGAACTGATTAAGTCTAGAAAATGGCATACATATGAATTTCTGTAAAGTAAATAAATGAATGTTTAATATGGAGTTGAGTTTTGGGGACAAATGAGAAAATTAAAAAAAATTGCAAACTGTATTGTGTGACATATCAAATGAAAGGGCTTATTTTAGAAGTATTTTATACATACGCTTTATTTTATAATTTTAAAATAAATAGTTTTATGTAAAAAATTGGGGGCTACTGGCCATTCCTCTTTTTTTATCTTCAAAACTACTAAGCCTGAAATTAAAAAAAAATTAAAAAAATTTACCTATATACATAGAAAAGAGTTCTTTACGTACATTACAGGAAAAACTATAAAAAGTCTAGTCTTAAAATAATAGGGTGTATCTCTTAATATTGTTCATACAAACTTACATTTGCAGTCGTTTCAGTTATCAAAAATATTTTTGGGTTAGATTTCAAAAAAAAAATGGTAGATAACATTTCATCGTACGGAACCTTCTGCATGTAGTTCATATCGCTTATCCGTTTCTCAGTTTTTTAAATACATAGCGTCCCGACTCGACTACGCAAGAATATCATTTAGTTTTTCCAATTACGTACCGCTAAATAAATTGAATAAGTCGCCCCGCCTTGTACAGCTGCCGCGCGGGCACACGGCAGTGATAATACAGGCCGGTGTTAGGTTTCAGATGCTACTTTTTAACGTAAACGAAGTATTGGCAAGACCATTCTTGAGACCAAGACCATATAATGTGCTTAGGCCATCCTAAGCACAATATGTGACACATAATATGATTACATGAATCGATCTCCTTTAGCAAAAGTAATTTTCCTATGCTTACAACGAATAGAGAATTTTACGTATGTTTTACGGGTATTTGAAATTGTGTAAATACTGTCATTAGTTACTATGTATACATCTATTAAAATATATGTATATATGATTTTGAAGATTTATTCGCAGATTTTTTAACTCTGTGAACACACCGGCGACAAATATTATTTTACTTACTTCATTAATTTAGAAGTTAATTTCCATAAATGATACGGCAATTCTTCATACACTCAAAAATTTCCTGTACAAATAAATGAATAACCCTTCGTCATAACAGTGCCAGCCGCATCCAAATCCCTTCAGAGGTATTGTATATTTTAATATTAAATGAATGAAAACTGGTAAATAAGTATTTCTGATCTCGCAAACAAACCTATCGAATTCGATGTTGATTTTTAGAAGAAGGTTTGAGGAATCGTTTGAAGTTCCGTTTCTGGAAAATTTCGTTTTAGATTCCAAGTAATATTCAAATTAATATTATTACAACCAGTATCAGATGCGTAACCTTAAAATTGTGGAATTGCTGAATTATGGAATAAAACTCGCTTAAAGAATTGAAGAATTACATTATTAAATTTATATTAACTAATTTACAATTACGCAATAACATAAATGATTCATGAAGCTCAACTCTAATGCAGATGACAATATTTTTTTTTTTGCATATAGAATTTAAATAATTAAGATTCGCAAATCACTATAAAGCCGTATTTTATAGATAGCCGGATACTTGTTTAGATAAAGGCTCGTTCACACGCACGCCTATTAAGATAATCTTTTTGATTTCTAAAGCTTTTACTGTGATACGTTAGTTCGCCGCCTCCGCCTTAAATCACGTTTCACCGATATACCTGTACACACATCAGCAAGCAGCGAAGCTGACACGGTGATGTCGCGGCGCTCAAAATGTATACCGACTTATTGCATACTTTTTCATTTGCAGTCGAACGTGGACAGAACGGTTTAAAGAAATCAAAAAATAATAAAACTAGTTAACTGAAATACTACCACGTTCGTTTCTCTCACTCGGCGTGTGACGATTATTTGTTTGTCACACTTTGAACTGTGGCAGACACAGTAAGTAACGGAAATACGACATTTTATAGATAAAATTTTGAAATGAGTGTTGTTAAAAATATTTTTTGTTGAATCACCAATGGGGTACTTTACTACTTTTTTATATTATTGCATTTAAAGCATTTTTTATGGGTTAGAGTATAGTTAAAGCGCATTTTGATAACTATAAAAAATATCCAAGTAATGACTTTTTTAAATCGTTAATTACACAGAGAAGGCACTAGTACCCGGTGACGTCATTGTTCACTAATGCCACATAGAATGATGTTAAACTCTGCTTACATAATTGATAAACAAATATAATACTTTAAATATTAGTAAAGTATCCTATTATACATAGTCTAAATAATAATGTAAAAGTTTGTGTGTATCTATGTTTATTAACTTTGTCTGTAGATTTGTTTTGCTTTCTTTGCGAACGACAATTGGTTCCCAGTAATAGCAATTTTCAAAGGGGGATCCATTTCAACATGGGTCCGGGATCGGAATCGGGGTCTACAGCGTGAGCGACAAATTTCGTAATAAATAAAAAAAAATATGGCAGTACCTATGCTTTCGGTACAAGAATTCGTGAAATCATCTCAGATTCCTCTGGGACAATTTCATCGGAATCGAATCGGACGCATAATCAGCTTCTAGAGATCGCAATCGAGAACAGGACCGGGACCGGGATCGTGGTTGACGGAGTGATCGACGGAAACACGGGTGTAATCAAGTAGACAATATACGTTCGTTTCATGGACACGGACGCGAGGAGCTCCAGACACGATATCGATACGTCCTCGCCGAGTTACAGCGCCGACGTATAAACTTTATGGTCTTCTATAAATGAAGCGCCATATGGATAAAACATTCGATTATTATATATCGACTAAAAACTCTACAGAAAAAATAATATATATACGACAATATGTATGTTGTGCGTCACCTCGTGATTTGTGAAAACAAAGCCAATCAATCACTTTTTTTTTAATAGCTCGAAAGTCAACATGCTTTAAAGGATGACATAAATTTTATCCAGTTTTCTCTCGTAATAATTTTATAAGTGTTTTATTGGCTAAATCATTGACAATTTAATGTTTTAAACTTTCGATCAGTTTAATTTATATAAAACTAACATCAATGAACGCCTTTTCACGATCAGTGCTAGAATGTGACAAACTTAATATACATTTGACAAAAATTAAGTAAAATTACCCAAAACTTATATTATCTAAGCGTTGTTGGTTAGCTGCCAGAAATAATTTAAACATTTATTATATGTACACAAAATATATAACAACTACAATGTATTGAATTCGAGCGTGACGACAACTAAATCATCTTTATCTACATTTATCAGCATCGCCATAGCCTTAGGTTCAGATTTCGTCCGTGCGTGATAAATTACTACTGACACCGCCAACGATTCCGACAGCAAATAAGCTTCGAAATTTTTATGGATGTCGGCGGACCGACGTCAGCGCCGACTCATCAGTACCATGTCGATTGGTGAAAACGCTTTGGCTGTCTGACTGTGTATGCTTTCTATACATATTTAGAACTGCTATTATATGAAGTTCGCAAAAAGTATTAGTTAATGTGATTAGTGGAACCGTGTAACCGCAATTAATAATTATAAATTTACATTTTAGATCGACAGTAATTTCGTAGCAGATTCGAAACTAGATACAAACAACATATTTCGATTCATAGGAACGATAAAGGAGACAAATCTAATTTTGTCAGACATCTGACAAAGACCGGTCATAAACTGTGTAACAACCACAAACTTGATATTTAGCATGTGAGAAAGGCTAAAATTTAATGTTCTGAAATCGTCTGAAATTTAAAATACAACAATAGTATCCATGCTTAATGATCAAATTAATATTTACAAATCGGCGTTATTGGACGCTTGTCTGGGATAATTAGGGCAATGATTTGATGATGGCTATTCTGTGACAACTGACAAGCATATCTATTAATGATGGTCTGTGACTGTTGGTGAAGGGGCTCTTATCACCTTTGATGTACCACGCCCTGGATGACGTGCATTAGACGAGGTGGCTGGAAGCGAATTTGATGGTAGTTTTAACACTCCTGACACCCTGGTGGATGTGACTGTCTGCATGTTCCTAAAGATGTGCCGAATTGGCACGAAACGTACGTAAATATTGTAGTTAATTAATTGGCTGTTAAGATAAATAGACAATTAACATTTGTTTATGTATTTCATATCTGTCAATTCTCTCGAATAAATATTAATTCGTTGGTTGAGGACTCGTAGTGGAAGAACAGATTCGAGAGTCAGCGATGAGTGCATGTTGCAGGCAAGCGTCTAATAATGAATTTACGCGAAATAACACCGTATACAATAGAATATTAAAAAATATTGGAATTGCCAATAATATAGTGTATGATCTAACTTAATAGTTGGTGGTGGTGAGCCACCAGCGCTGGAACAGATGAGTTGTAGTTCGCGGCCTTCCTGTGCGGCAGCGTGAGGGCCCGATGACACACTCGGCTCCTGCGGAGCTGTCAACACCGTCAGCGTATGCGCCTGCGCATGGAGCGTGCGTCCCGAACCTCCCGCTTTGACGCGACACTCGAACTGCCCGTTGTCTCGCTCGTAAGACGCGTTAGAAATCTCCAAGTCGTAGCGGCCCTCTTGTGGAAAGAAATGTAACCTAAACAAACAGAAATACAGGAATTATATATTGACTAGTCAAAGGTACTCACTAAGTGTAAATTGCAGTTTTTCTATAAAATTCTCGAATTATTAAAAATCGAAATTTAACTAAAGTTTTATGAATTAATTGTGACCTCATTGATCTATAAAAAAGAGAAGATGCACAGTCCCGCGCTCAAGAACGACCGCAGTAAATTAGTGCTAAAACAAATTATTTAGCACTCATTGCATTCACTGTAGTTTCCGCAGCACCTTTAGTTACGACGTTGAAGTGTTCTGTTAAAAAATGCAAAAATAACACGTAAAAAGCTATGAAAAAGGATAGTATTTCTTATTTTTGATAAGTAAAATTTAGTTTCTTTATAATAGATGCTCCATCACGTAAATGAGAATTCGATAAGTATTTTGTATTTTTTCATTTAAAACCAAGATATAAACCGACTTTACAAAAATAGACCCAAGCAACACCAGTCTCGTATTTCTTGCGTTGTCACATTATTCGGTCGCTTCACAATAGAGACTATTCTTATAGTAATGGAGTCGCCTGTTTTTTATTTATTATTTGTTTTATATTTATACAAATTTTAAAATTACTTTTAAAAGGAAATTATACAATAGATTAAACCTATTCCAAAAATAATTATGTTTATTATATTTCAATTTGTTTTTAGCAAATTATATAAAAGTATTATGTTCATCAAAAATATGTTAATGTTTAATTAATCGTCATCTTATTTTATTATATAAATAATAAGAAAGTTTTATATTACTATAATCTATACACTTTAGAAATTATCAAGTTCTTTCATGTATATTTTCACCGATATTATGAAATTAAAGATTTATATTAATTTTAATCTTAGGTGATTACTACATTAAGCTTTATTATGAAGAAAAATATACTATGATGTTTTCATATATTCAACCAAAAAACAATAATAAAGATTTAAAATAATATTAAACCACTACACTGATGTCTTGTTTTAGAATAGTACGTGTAAATTGTAAAAAATATGACTCATTGTCTTTCAATAACAAAATGAATGTTACTTGTTCTCTTTGCATTTAAAAATGAATCTTATGTTATGACATTTCAAATGAAATGTCAGATGATAAATAATGTTCCGTCCCTTCCTTTTCTTTGGCACTACAAAACGCTATTATAAAATGTAAGACATAGACAAAATATACACTTTGAGCCATTTTTCGCCATCCAAATAGTACGCAACTGTGCATCTTCTCTTTTTTATACATCTATGTGGGACCTACTTAGAAATGTACTTGTGGGGTTGTACAGTTCTTATCAATTCCATAATAGGTGTCACGTTTTATCAGAATCTTTTATTTTTCTGAATTACATCAAATTCTTATGTAATGGTAGGTATCAACTCACATCTATAACTATACATTTATATCCATATACGTATCGCCATAAGTTTGCACGTTCACGCAACTTCGGAGTCCTGCGAACAATTTCTACTTATTTGATAGACGACGAAAAAATGATTCTCGTCGAGCGTGAATTATTTTGTGACAAATACGCTACGATAAATCCCGGAAAATATCTCCCAATATGAAATAAAAAAATCTGGTAAGTATTTGCTTTTATATAGTGGGAAATACAAACTTTGCACAATTGAAGAAATCTCTAACAATGTCGATTCATTTTAATACTAAAACAGGAAATTCCGTTTTAAATGAAAAATTGATGTTACTTCTTTTCAAAATATTATGTGCATTTCATCAAAGTTATTACTCATACAATTTAGATACATGCGCCAACTGGTGGAAGTTATTTTTGCATTTACGATAAATGTTCGGAAAAAAAGATTTGATAAAGTCTTCAAAAACATTTTCGACCCGGTAACAAATTTTTCACCGATTAAAAGTTGTTCAGATTGCGAAAAAGATAGCGATCAGAGTTGAAGATAAGTGACTACGAAAGAGGCACGTGGTTCAAATTAAAATCTTTATGCTTTTGTAAACGGTTTCTTGAGTAGTGTGGCGTCTAATATTAAAGTAAAGCAGTAATAGCGATAAAGTCGTTTGATGAACCGGAACTATTTTTCTGCCAATTCTACCATCAATGTCCTATTTTGTCACTGTCAGCAACTTCAAGTGCCGATCGTTATCGGTGTAACAAATGTCGGGAAGTAGTGCTGTATCACATCAGCATGTATAACGGCCAAACAGTCAGCCTCGCCTTCAGATAGATAAACTTCTTTTTCCAGTATTGCGCTGAGATCTCGCTGGATTTTAACCATTGCTTTGTTTATCTCAGATTATTGTTAAGATCCCTACTTTTTCTCACATCTGAATGTACGGTTCAAAATTACGTATAATTTCAAAGCTTCGGCTCTTTTTTTCATTCACTTAATTTTCTATAGGTTTTCTCCTGTTAGTTTAGTTTTTCCATTTCGAGGCAAACGTACAAACATTGTACGTGGATATCAAACCAAAGTTTTAACTCAAATCGTTAGGTATAAGTTGGCTTCCGTAATCCTTTGCAATTCGTAGATCACAATTTTCAGAGAATAGTCGAATTTACGATGTTTCCGTATACATAGCGATGGGTTGGGTGTATAGTTGAAAAAATAATCGAGAATGTCGCAATATTAGAAATAGGAACTATTTCTTTGAAAAAAGGTTTTCATTTTCGAGTGTCAGCACTAGTCGTTCCAGTATATTTTGAATTGAATTTTTAAAATGGCTATTTCATTCTAATGGTAAACAATTTTTTTCGTATAGTTCTTAAATAACAAGGTATATCATTATACTAAAAGTATGTATATTCACAACAACACATTAATAAAATAATTTGATGTTTAATAAACATTTTTTTTATTATTAATAAAAAGTTTGAACAAACAGTTGTTGTCAAATCATTTTGTGCATGTCCAAAGCAATGTATTTGTATTTTCTAACTTTTGTACATTTGAGCCGAAATACGAAGATAAAAAAAGGTCATTTTCTTGTCTGTACTAAGGTGACTTCGTATTGAAATTGCTAACGTGAAATCCGATGCAAAAACAATAGACGATGCGGTTGCGTGAAGATTCGCGGTACAAGGCGATCGCATTGTCGCCCGCTAATAGGTTTAACAAACCATTCGGCAGTTATGTTCATTGCAAATAGGAACGCGATTAAAAACTGTTATGTTGCTACGTAAATTAAAGTATTTATTAAAGTTGTTTTGCTTATAGTAGTTTTTTTTATAAAATATTTATTTGCAATTGATTTGTTACGAAGATTCAAAATATAGTAGAGATTATTTCGAATTGATACAAACATGATGGAACCACAACCAAATACATAAGAGGAAAAAATACAGGAATCTATTATTTGCGACGAAAAATTATCTGCATGCCCCAACGTACATACAGCATGAACATATTAGTTATAGTTCTTATAGTTATACAGACGAGTTTCGAACTCGTAACTTATACACATAAAATATCGTTTTTCTGTACATATTTATAATAAAATGTACATATATAATTATTTATGTAAATAAAGATATGAGTTCACATGAGGTTTGCTTCTGAAATGCATCATGTACGCATGCATTATAAACTCGGTAATCCTTCAAAGGGTTGACCACATGACAAAGAAATTGGTGGCACTCATAACGGTATGCCCGCTGACCAATGAAGATAGTCGTTCAGGGCCACTGAATGGCGGCGCCCATTACGGCACGGCCCGGAATCGATGATAAAAAATAGTACAGCTATCTCGACGCTTGCGATCGATGACAAATTTTCAATCCGGGCCGACTCTATTGGATTTAGTCTAAAATAAAACCATTCGATTGGTCAATCTTTGAAAAGAGAAAAATTAGTATATAATCGCAGCTGCATACTGCATTGAACCCTGCATTTCAATCTGCATTCTGCAATCCGTATAGTATACTACACACGTATTGGAATATGAGAAGTAAACTCTACGCCTTAGATACATAGTGTTCAGAAGACATCATTTACTAAGCTGGCGAGATTCCTCTCTTGCATCTTAGACAACTGACTAGCATAGCAAACAAAAAAGTTTGCGTGCGCCTGGTCTGTCACATCTATAACCTTTATAAAATATAAATATAGATAAGAAATATTTATGTGTATTCTTTTCATATTTTAAAAACGTTTACAGCCACTATCTAAATATCTGACCTTTCTCAACAGTTTTTTACAATTTTTATCTTTGTATTTCGGCTCATCTTATCATTTATAGTTCTTAACGAGTTTTGTTATGTATAAGTATTTAAAATAATGACTTTGATGACTTTGAATAATGTATTTTGATCACAATTGATTCTTATTACTATAATCTGAAACTCTCTACAATTACTAATGTGGACTATCTGGACTTACAGTAACAAGAAAAAGCAATTAAATCACATAATCTCTTTTTGTGGAATTTGACACGTATTACATTTTCCTTCGACAAAACATTCATCATTGTTAATTTCTTCAAAGATCGAAATTATTTTATAAATCCTATTTCATTATCAAGGATTACGAATTTAATGAACTGTGTTTCAATTTGAGTCGCGACTCCATCGTCAATTCTAATACGACATTTTAAGTAATCTTTTATCTAGACATTTGAGAGTATTTTGAACTGTTTGTTTCCAAGTTAAATATCAAATTTATTTATAAAAAATAATTATAAAAAAAAATTTAATCGAACATAGAAAATATAGATACTGGCAAAGAATTTAATAGGCCTTTTCATCTCAAAATTTTTTTGTGCGCATGCGTTAGCATCAGCCATCTTTTTCGTACAGTTTTTGATAAGCAACCACGATAAAGTGCCTGTACATAAAAAATAAAAATAAAACAATTTTTGTTGAAGCATTTTCACTGTAAAAAATTGAAAGAAAAGAAAGTATTAAATCATATAATTGAAAAAAAAACTACATTTCATTTTAATTATGTTGACTGTACGAAAAGGAACAACAAAACGGTGTTGTTATGGAGTATGTAAAAGTGATACACGGCTAAAATCATTCCTTTGAATGATTTTGAATGATTTGTCTTTACAAAACATATTATTTTATAAATTTTCCTAAGCCTTGTCTGGAATATCGTAAGAAAATAATAAAATCCTCAAGCAAATTACACATCAAATCATGTGCAAAATGTGCGAAATGTCAATTATCAACTGTTTGATCTACAGGTACATTATTCCTAGTTGCATTTTTGACTCTGTACATTTAATAAATTTTTATATATATTCTCTCGTCATTAAGATTTTATTTATAATAAAAAATACAAAAAATATTCAATATCTTATTCACATTTTCCTTATCAATAATGCCATATGTAATCTCAAAATATTAATGACTTATTTTAATAATTATATTTTTATGAGTCACATTCATGTTAAAAAAAAACAGCTTTTTTCAGTACTTCAAATGACTTAATATTATTGATAAAGATAAAATTGTTAATGTTACTTTTTTTTATATATATAAATAGTAAGCAAATATTGATGCCTGACCTCTCTATCAGCTCATTTTTTTTTCCCTTTTTGTGGAGGTCCATGACATTTTAGCCATCTTTTTAATTGCTCACAATTATGAGCTTCAATTGAATCATAAATAAGTGAAGCACCATCGATGGTTTCTTCCAATAATTTATTTGATTGTGGTTATAGAATTCCTTTTCTAGCCATTGTTCATTAAAACTGTACGAATCTTTTGAATTCCCACCATTTCAGCATGGCGGCTACGCATGCGCTCGTCTTCTGATGAAAAGGCCTATAAACAGCCAATATATTGCAATTGCTAAGAACTTAATAAACAGTCAACACATACCAAGCTGTCACATGGTATTGATGGTCGTTGCATATCTTAATTTAAATTCGTTTATTAAATAAAGTATCAGAACAAAAATTGTGGATTTTCAATTTTATTTTCCCTACTCGTAACCAAAAGTTTTAAAAATTAAGGTTATAACATTGTTGCAATTTTTTAGAAAAGAAAAATAAAAAATAACAGAATAACGCCATATCAATTAATGACGATAGGGAAATTCATTTGTTTGTATGAAGTAAGGGCGTGATATGATTATAAAGTTTATGAATTTTGACTGGTCAGAACCTTTCCGATATATCTATTTACAACTTTGTTTAACAAATTAATAAAGTTAAACAATAATAAATGGGTAGAAGGTACCAGAAGCGCAGATCGCGGAAACACAAACAAGCAATCCGTGGGACGTATTTGTAGGTCGTAGTTTCCTTTTAACGGTGAAGTGCGATCAAGTGAAAAGACTTTGTGGTTCCCGTGAGACAGAGTTAAATATACGTTCCGTTGCCGCCGTTAAGTGTTTATCCTTTCTATATACCCCAGTTGAAGAAATGAACGTGTAGTGTGTGTATTTAATGGAAAGTTTTATTCTACGAATTTAGCATGATTCCGAGAGGTGGAACAAGATTTACTCTATTACATGGGAGGACCTTTAAGAGAGGATTGTTGACTTCTGTTTTATTCATTCTCCTGTGGGGCTATAAATACAAGAAATGATAACCGAAACGACAAATGCGATGGGACGCTTACTGGTAGTTGTTCTGCAGGGGTATGTCTCCGATGGCGACGTTCTCGTGCGTGGCGGCGGTGCGCACCCAGTAGTAGGTGAGCGGCGCGCCCGCCGCCGACTGCGCCGTGAACCGGCACGCCAGCGTCACGTTGTCGCCCACGCGCGCGTCGTGCTGCTCCTCGGCGAGCGCGCCCCCGCACAGCGCGAGCACTGCGAATCGCACCATTTTATGTTCATTCAAATGACAGAACTAAAAAACAATAATACACGTACATGAGATTGTAACAGACTTGCGACAGTTACTTTATATATTATTTCGAAAACATAATGTTTGTCAACTCATGAAAGTTCATGCGAATCGTTGAAGTATATTTAGAGATACAGCGAACATTGCGTCCGGATAATTTTTCTTAAAAACTGAAAACAGAGTGCGAAATAGACGTCATAAACGTTCTCTACCAACTTTCCAATATGTCAACCGATAATAGCTCGTATTGTTCATCGCCACTTATATATTTTGTCGATGTTGTTTTGACGTGTCACTAAATTGATTGATTGGAATCAAATTTGTTTTTAATTCACTCGTTCACGTCGTCAATTAGTCACCTCTCATTTAAGAAACTTATTCATTATGTTTATTTAGTTATTTACTGTATTTATTGATTAAAAAAAAAGTCATTTATGTTTATTAATTGTTAAGTACTGTCGCCAGCATTTAGATAGAATGCCCACGTTAAAATCTATGGTAATGACAATGGCTGAGTAACAAAGAAAATATATTATCGAATATATTTAAAACCACACAGAACTGCAATGATTGAAAAGTAGATTATATTTATTCAATTTCATAATAAGCTATTCAAACAAAAGAATTTAAAAGGGGATGAAAATCGAAAGCTGTGAATGAAAATTACCCCATAATGCCCTATCATCATCATATATATTAATACGCTAAAGTTAAGACGTTTGCCTCCCTTTTTAGAAAAAAACCTCACAATTACTCCACAGAAATTTGATATCATTTCATAGATAATTGCTTGCTCTACCGGCATCAACAACTAGAAAAATTATTATTGCTTGTCTTTTTGTAAATTAAATAATTATTAATATTATATACATGCTGCCTATATTATGACCTTAATTTTGAAACAACGTCAATATGATTGACGGTCGGTAAATTTTTTGTTCAAATATTTCGTCGATCTGTCATCTGAGCTTCATAGTATGATACAAGCCTAGGCGACGAACACTGGAAAATTAAGCAGAAAGACGTCCAACTAAGTCAAATCAGATGACTGAATCTATATTGTATATATATACAGTCATCTGATTATACTTAAAATATTGTTTATGATGAAGTTTTGTAATAAAAAAAAAATAAAATCAACATTTACATTAATTTTATAAACTGATAAATATTATATATAATTTGTACGAATTCTTCGTACAGGGTACGTCTAGTTTACACATAATACCCTAACAATCCTAGCTGTCAATCGATACTCCGTTAATAGAAAATAGAAACACACAGCGGTGACAGCGATGACACAAGTTTAAAACCAATTCACAAGTCGTTAATGAAACGTTTCTGATTTCTTTTTCATTACAGGGACAATATTTTTCACGGACGATATTTTCATTTGGCGGAAGTGACGACGGCCCGCGCACTGGGCGCGGCGTCGGGGTCGCTCGCGGCACACGCGGTTGACATTCCCAGAAATTTGGTATAAAAAAGCGGAAATTAATCACAACTTAATAATACACCGAAACTCTCTAGTAGCGGGCGGCGGACGGCGGCAGGAGATGCTGTGACGGAGCGTTTTCTTTCCACAGACCTCGGAAACGTTTATCAGTTCGACCTCGCTTTAGTACGTATTTAAGGTTGCACCCATATTAACGACATATTGATAGTAAGTAAATGCTGTAGAATGTAAAATGAGAAGCGTTATGCCTTTCGGCGTTCACGCCTACTGGTTCCGAGAATAAGGCACGAAAAAAAATGGACGACTTATCAACTCGTTAATACGTATTATTTATTATACGCGTTACTAATACATTTTATATGTTAGTGATAAAAAAAAATAGCATTCCATAGAAATTTTCTTTATAATTACACGGGATGTTTAATTAAAAATTAAAAATTGTTATTTATGCATTGTGAACGAATAAACCAAACTTGTCTTATCGACTTGTTAAACATATTTAACAAGTTATATATGTTAATTACGCCCGTTTCTGTATTATGGTTAGCTCACTTGGCGGACTGGCGTTCGAGCCGCTGCAACAATTCAACAACCTCGACAGCGGTTCAAAAGCGTCGAGTATTTCGCAACAACCTAATTAATTATCCTTAACGCGGAAGCGTGTGTCTAACAACGAGCGCTGCCTAGAGACGGCATTAACGCGCTGCTGCGGCTTAGCGATGTCGCGGCGGAAGCGGCGAGCTAACGCGCCGGGCCCGGGTAATCAGACCGTACCCGCGACAATGATACGTCGATAACCTCCCCCACTCGTAGACAATACTCGGCCGGGCTGTAATATTTTCAAGTCGGGTGTCGGACGAGCATAGAGGTGAACGCCCAAAAGTGCATTATTCCGATTAGGCGAGAGTGACGAAATGTTTCGATATCGAATCGGTTCGACGAAGATGCTAAAGATGCTAAGTGACACCTAGAGATAAAAGACGCTAATTGTTAAGGTAGATAAAAGATTTGACAGACAATGTATGGACAATCTGCCAAATTTTACGACTTACGTCTACGATTTGCGTTTTCTATTCCGGTGCGACAAACCGTGAGCATCGTTAAAATGGAAAGGTTTTATAATTGCCGTGACAAAGTTAGCTCTAAGCGATAATAAGTAAAAGCAGAGCAAAATTCGATAGTTCCTACAATAATTCTATTTATAAAAAAATGTCAATGTAAAGAAAAAAAAGTTAATTGTACTTTATTGTATTTACTGCACACGTTGATAAACTGCAATTTAAGTAAACCAAAGCTTATTACTAAAAAGATGTAAAAAAAAAAATTCGTTTATACAGTACAAGAATAATAATTCTAATATATTATTATACATAAAGACATTATGCAGTTTATATACGATTTGAAATTGACAAAATGCGTAAAAACATTTTAGCACATGCCATTACGCAATTTTAATAAAACAGGGATTTTAAAAGAATATGGGCACACACAACTCAAGAAATAACCCCAGGACGTACAATTTTCATCTTTCCTAATGCAGAAGACGGCTTTGGTCGCCGATTTTTTCGAAATGAGCAATAAAATGGAGCGCCGTCCGACGACCAATAATGGCGATATGACGACGGCGCGGTCAACGACACGAAGACGCGTGCGCAAAACCTAAACTAAATTCAGAGTGAACGTCTAAGGTAGAGAATGTGAGCCGCCGGGATATAGAAATGACGTCAAGACTGTGAGTGAGAATTCAAATTCATGTTCCAGGTCGATTAATTATTTATATTATTCCTTTTAAATAATGTAGAAAATGGTTGACGATCCTGTAGACCGTCCACAAAACTTCAAAATTTTCAAGCATATGCATAGAGTTTAAATTTGAAAAAAAAAAAATCTTTATGGTTATCTGGGCATCGATATCTATCGATTAAAACAGGCAGTTTCAATGAATTTTTCAGCACTCCAAAAACTTTTTGAAGGATTCAATTCGATCAGATATTAGAAAAAAAATCTGAATAGTATTAATTATAACAAAAAGTTGAAAAAATATGAAACCTGTTTGAATGCTATAAACCCGTTTTGAATCAATTTATTTGTATAGATGTTACGAAAAAAAATGTATTTTTCTCCAACTATATCTCTCGATTAAATTGACATATTTTGTTAGGGTTTGTAGCATTAGACGTAGTTTTTTTTTTGCAATAGAATTGATTATTTTTAGTGTTCATCTGTTGATTAGTTTAAAGCTGCATGAAACAAACTTTTTCTCAAAAAATATCATTTTTGAGTTTACTCAAAATCTACTTAACTGATCGAAATTGAATTTTTTTGAAATTTGAAATCAGTTGTTCTAATTAAAAGTTTCACAAGATTTACATATATATATGTACATAATACCATACATTCACACATACATACATTTACACAGCCATATTGTGGACATTATCGTAAAAACTATTATAAATGGAGTCCTAGAACCTCAAAATGTCAATGTCTAATGAAAATTCGATTAAAGAAAATCGGGGTGAAAACAATAATCTTCGTTAGATTTTTCATAATTTTTTGGGCGTGAATAAAGATAATGCGAAATTTTAAAATTCTCGACCTACATAAATGGGTACTTAATATATTATATATTGGGTAAAATCTGAACAATTTAATTGTTTTTATATACATGGGTCGGTCGTGAGCCGTGAAGATCGCACATTATTGTAATTATCACTTTCATACAAAATACATCACGATACAAAATACACTTCTTGGCTAACGCCGAGTGGCACACTTGAATAGAACCACTGGACTTATAAATTTTATCAATAGAATTCCATTATAACTAGTAGTAAATATTAAGCTCCGCTAATAAGTTCTCAATTGTTTATGACTCGTTAAATTCGTTGTCTATGAACGGACTTTCCATTTCGAGCTATTTCATTACAAGTACAACGGAGCCGGAACTCTGGTCGCATCGCTTTCGGCCAGTAGCATTGAGTCGTGAACAATGGCCGAGAATTGGCGCCGCAGCGTGCGCCGCTCTCGGCCGAAACCTCTTTGTCGGGGGCTCGATGCTGTGAGTCTAACGAATGTTACACATCACTATCGGCGCCCGGATTCAATGTAGGTATTGCTCGTCAACACTCCACGTCGCCTTCGCGTGTACTTCAATAAGCTGTGATGACTTCGCAATGGATTACGAAAAAAAAAAGCGGCGTACCATAATCGACTCGGAAACACGAAGACATGACGCCGCAAGGGTTATAATTTAGGAAAAACAATTGTATTATTGGAAATAACATCCACTTTACACGTCATTTTTTATTGATAACATTTCCTAATTTAGTAATTGACAATAACCATCAAATGTCGTCTGATAGGCGATTGTGATAATTATTATACTGCCTTCTCCGAAATAGAAAAAATACTTCAACACCATTCTAGACAGGCAGTAGACAAAATATTCCCTAGTCGTACTAAAAATGTATTTCTTTATTACGGCAATGCTTTCCGCTCAAGATTAAGAGACAAAAAAATCAATTCTTATGAGTAAAATAGACGTTTTACGACGTATGGCATCCTGGACTAGATCGTTGTATAATAAATTAAATATACAGTCGTGAAAATTAACAAGTCTTGCTATGAATCACCAAACTGGTTTTATTTAAAACTGTACATTGTTTATAATTATATTCTGTTCAAAAATCGCAATACTTTGACAACGATATGGTGGATAAAAGTACTAACGTTCAAGTTACTACACGAGAAAAAAAATGAAAAAAAAAACATGGATGAAGGGGCAAGGAGCGCTACCACATTATGTCGTAACTGGCATTCATCAATTATCAACATTTATGAAGGTGTTTTACTTTATAAATAGTGAAATTTCGTTAAGTTGTAATAAGAAATATTTTGGAAAAGTCCAGGATGAAACACCTTCCAAAAATCGTTTTTAATCTTCAAATGTAAAAAATTTATTTCTTAGATACGCACATTGAGACTGGTGTCCCATGGTTCATTTCTTGATTTTTGTTTGTTTGCATTGAAGGGAAACACAACCAAAATAATTACATATTTTTTCTTAACAAGTAAAGGAAAACATAAGATGTAATCCTTAAAAGGACCATCTTCCACGTCAATAGCGAGTGCACTTATGTGTGCGAGTGCGTACGCGCACTCGCACATATTCGGCGCGATTAAAAAACTAACAATCATATGGATACCGAAAGCCAATAAAAATAATGAATTGTTTTTTTACATTGGAACACAAGTGAATGAAAATTAAACCGATGTAACATTGTTAACCAATTTTGATAAAGTATTCAGCATAAATAACGTAGGTACCTATAAAATTAAATTATTGACGCCGTGAATTATTATATTTTTCTGGACTTTACGGGAGAAAATTTATTCGACCTCTTTTATATCGATATTTACATATGTTTAAATAAAAACTTCCGTACTATGGAAAGAACAATCGATATCGTGAAATCATCACATAGAAATATTTTACACACGCCCCGCCAAAATAAATGTAGTTTCAATAATCGACTAATATCCCTCCTACCTTCAGCATTTAAATGACGTCAACCTTTCTCAATATCTGTGTTTATCTTAGCATCATTATTAGAAAACAGACTTCTAAATCGTGAGCCAGAAGCTGTAACAGACAGGTAGTACAGCGTCAAGTAATCATTTTCATGAATAACAAATAAAAATAATTTTCATCGAAATCAAAGCTCGCAAAGCTTTCATGTGTTAATTACCTCGTTACTATGCTTGCTCTACTCTACTACATGACGACGTGTGTGTTTTATAAATGTTTAATGCGGGGCACACACTGTAACGTTTTCTCATTTGGCAATTGGCGCGGCGGAGCGGGCGTAATTGAAATTATTAATGTAACCTTTTACGACTGTACGCACGGAGCCGGCGCCGGCGCCGCCGCCCGGGGCAATACGGTATATTTTTCTCACGAATGTCGTAACACTTCCGTATTGTAGATTCGTGCATACGAAAAGTCTACCTTTTCCTACCGAATACGGCTACGTAGGAAAAGATATTCTGCGACCAATACAAATTCTTGCAAATCATTTTAGGCTATCGGCACATATTACAAGGTTTTTCCTTCTAATTCTGTATCGATATTCTAAATATCAATGTTAATTCACGACTTCTATCGAAATTTATAAGTTTTAAATTGCGTCATTTCATTTGCAATGATAAAAAATTTGACAATTTTCCGTATAAATTTTTTTGAAATCTTATATGTTATGGTAAAAATACTTTGCGCAAAGCGACATAATCATTGACAATGAAAATACGTTACATTGTGGAGCCGCTCCCGCCTACAGCTGAATACACAGACAGCACGTAATAATCGACACACAGCACCCACAGCGTCCGCTTATCGATTTTAAGGTCGCGAAAAAAAGGATTTGCGCATTTTAGACGATAAACACGGCGGCTTCTTGAAGCTCCAACGCATCGCAACAAACGGAGAATCGGATAGCTATTTAATCTTTCAGACCTACCGCCGTACGTGTAGGATTTTTTTTACCGAGAATAAGTAATATAATTTTCTACAGCAAAGAAATAATAACATGACTCGGGTCTAATAGTGCCCTGGGAGATTATTTGTTTTCGTTTCCCGACGAATTGAGGTAAAGACGTTTTAGGTACCAAGTACACTGAAAAGTGAAAGTCAGTTTTGGGATTCAGCCTACGGACTTCTTATAGAACTATATTTTACATTATGTCCAGTGGTCTATCGAAGGTACTATTACTATATAAAACTATAAAAAAATTATGTATTATAGTCTAATTGTTGTACATCTATATAATACTCATTTTTTTTAATATTTAAATTGATAACATATCAATTTAAGTATTTTTCAAAATTCTAAAGAAATTTACGTGTAATGCCAAAGTAAAATTATGGCTATTTAAAATATTACTAATTTAAATTAAAAGAAATGGCGTGTTTGTGTGCACTTTCTCATGTAACCGTGTTTTTTTAAGACTCTTTTGGTGTTATTATAAAGATGATATATTTGTTTAATAAACTTGACGGACTTATTGAAAAAATACAATATTTATAGTCAATCACTTCTTCGTTTAAAATGTAGACAGACATATCTTTATATATTTAGTAAAGAACTACACGTTAAAACCAAACACGTTTCAAATAACGACGGTTAAAATTATTAAAATACAACATAAACAATTGTTTTAGCTCTTGCATATGCCGCGTTTTTACTGTCCGTTTGTACAGCCGAGATGCTATTTCATATTCACTTTCGATGTGCCAAAACTTTGATTCACTGAAACTGAGCGCGTTTTTTTGTGACAATATAAAATGTCATTCTAATATTTTTTTCTGTGATGCGACTAAAGAAATATAATTAAAACAAATATTGATGTGAAGATTTTAAAATTTTAATTTCTTTTCTTCTAATATTTTCGAGGGACACGCATAAGCAGGCGAACCATAAAAGGGTATGTCATCACCGCCCATGGACCGTAGCAACCCCAGAGATTGAAATGGCCTGATGGACAGAGAACTTGGGTGATGGAGGTGAAAGTGGGGCCACCGGATCTCTCACTCACTAGACGAAAGACAACAGCGGAAGATGCTACTTCACGTTTGTCTTCTGTGGAGTGCGGCATCTCACCGGTTGAGCTGGCTCATTTTCGTACTGCAGCCCCGTTGGTCAGGCACGGCTTTACCACAAATGAGATCAATAATATATGTAAGGTACAAAGTAATGTACTGTATTCCGTGTTTCAAACTTAACTTTCGCCATGAGAGCAACAAAGTTTGTAATCTTTTTTAAATATTTAATAATAAACAAATTATTAGAGTAAGTGCGTCGGTAAGTAGGTAGAAATCAATTCAGATATTAAGAGAAATTGCGCAGAATAATAAGTTTATTCCAATTTTCACCTTGCGATAATTGCCAATATATATATATATATATATATATATATATATATATATATATATATATATATATATATATATATATATATTAATGCTATCAATACTTTGTTTGCAATGCAACGTCACGCGTCAATTTGTTTGAAACACAACATATAATTACGTTAATTTAATACATGCACTTAAACATGTCTAATTCGTGGTTGAAGTTACTTCAGATGCTGAGTGCACACACCAATCAACATACAGAACGACAGACTTGTATGTTAGATTGTCGATCGAGACAATTGTTCAATTTATATCAAATAACATAGACTCATTATTACGATAGGGAAATGAATTTTACATAACTACAGTAAAATCGTCTATTTATCAAAGAGTCGACAAAGTTCTTTAATGTGTCGTCGTGACCAAGCCTTATTTATCTGTATACGCTTACGCCGGTCGCAACCACGACTTTTAAATGCTTTAATCAAAAAATGAGATCGAATACGGTCCGTAATAAAATCAAAATTATTCGTCATTAATGAAATATCTAGTGTCACACAACTTAAAACTCGACGCGAAATTAATTTAGGTATCTTTTCGATGAAATAGGATTTAATTAAAACAGACAGTCAAAGGTCAGAGCGCAAAAAAGTTTAATGAAGTATAAAGTTCAATTAAAATATTCTTGTGTAAGATAAAAACTTTCGATTTTTCCTTTTTAATTATGAAGGTTTTTTTTTATATATCGCTAATGAGAAACTAAGCATTATAATTATATAGCACATAATTACAATCGCTGTCGGGCCAACGATATATCCGTGAAAGTATGTACGTCTATACGTTTTTGTGTTCTCTGCGCAGCTGAGTTTTTTAAACTGTCGAATGCGGAGGCGTGAATTCTGAGTGGCGCACGTGTGCTTTTCTAAGAACCGGTTCGACGACTCGGAGGTCCCCCCGCGCAGCCCGCGCACCGCCCGCAACCTCCGCGGAGGTATAAGGAAAACCTTTGAGTATAATAGAAAGGGCTTTAAAGGACCAAGAACAACGCTCGATGTTTTTTTTTTCCTACCGCAATCTTTTGATACATTAATTTTTCAGTTAATTAAGCCCAAAAAATAAAGCCATGGAGATGAAAAAGGAAAGGCCGGCCGGCTTTACTATACTTTTCTACTCGGTAAATGAAACCTTTTTTTTTTTGGGGCATTAAAAAAGTATCGCTAGCGCTCCTGTCTGCTTTGTTTCTTGTCTGTAAAAAAGAGTTTCCTTGAATACCTGAACGGACGCGATCAAGTTTTATGCAATTTAATTTTTAAACATATTTTCGACGTTAGAATGCCCGTTTTATTGCTTTTATTCTTTTTTTTTGAAAGCATTAGAATTAATTAACTCACTAACGACCTCGAGACTAAATAAATTAAGGATGAGCTGGCAGGTACAGATGAAGGTTAAAAATAACACGCAACAAACATGCAGTCGTTTTTATAAGAAAGCACCTTTTTTTTTTACAATCAAAACTTGTTAATTTTTATCCACACTCGTCGTACGCCTGACATCGACTGCCACTCCCATGTCTCCCACTAGCTTGTCTTTTTTTTTTTAATTATTGCAAGTCTCAAACTTTAGATTTTAATAGCATTTTAGAATATCAATGCATGAAATTAACTCTAATCTCACACTTTATCTATATATATATATATATATATATATATATATATATATAGATAAATTGTAAGAACCTGTACATAAAATATTTTTTGAAACAATTAAGTGGTATACACTATATACATAATACAAAAACCAAAACAGTTGCTTTTAAAGTTTTTGTCTTTCTGTCTGCACATTTGTCTGTATATTTTTTGTTTGTTCGTTCAAGCATTACTCAAAAATTAATGGATCGACTTGAGCATGGTTCGATCTATGTTGAAATCGATCCATTGGATCGATCTTTTGCTTAACTTAGGCACAATTTATCACATTGCATTACGTAAGAGCTAGATAGAAAACGAATAAAAATTTTTCCATCTCTTTAATTTGACGTACCTACTGAATATATTTGGGCAAGTGGTACCTACCTATCCTTATATTTTTTGACAGTGCGAGTGTCACAGAAAAAAAATGTGTCCAACTATCCCTACCATTTTTATTTTTTCAAATCAGTGTAGTTCACGAAAAGAAAGAGATCTCACTATAAATATTGTGGCCTCGAAGAAGACTCCATAACATGACGTCGGAGATTTCCTACCGGTGATGAAAGACAACGAAGAAATGAAGAACAGCTTTATGTCTTTTTGAACGTTGTTATGTTTCATACCCAACACGCGAACGAAGTCTCAAGCAATAACTAGTTTCTATTAAGACCCAAGAGCGGTGCTAGAAGAGTAGCCAGCTCGTTACTTTAGAATCACAACAAGTTCTATTTCTAACCGCGAACACATCGGCCACTGAGTTTCAACAGGTTAAGTCTCGCCACGCCACACGCTCCGTGCATCGTAAAACGCGTTAGGTCGCCAAAGCCAGATGTCGTCGGTGCATTGGTGACAAAAGTCAGAAGCACCCAAACCGCACTGCGCCAGAGTGGATCAAGATTCAAATTCCTAAATCTCAAATGAAAAATTAATGCAAGGGGATGCTGAAAACGTTACATTTAAGTAAAAAAAAGTCGTATTACAACGTCATCGATATCAAGATATTTGTGATGGAAGTAATAAATTAGATAAAAGTACAATACGGACGCTAAAGTGATTAAAAATGTGTCACATTTAATATGTTCCTGCGATAAAAATAATATTTAAAACGCAAATAAATGTTTGCGGGAGGGACATAAAGGACGACGATTTGGTTTTTGCGGATTTTAGAGATCATAAAAAAAAAGTTTGCCAACGCGAAACAAAGGCTCGCGCGATAGAAGAGTTACAAGAAACGCACCGAGCCAACTGGCCCGAGGGTACAATGCTGCGAACAAAAAATACTCTTTTCGAAAACCCTCTCTGAAACAGAGATACATATCGCGGTTATTGTTTGAAATAAAATTATGAATGTGTTTATGAATATCAACACGACATTAAGACTATAAGAAACAAGATTTGTTACGGTATAAATTCAGACTGTTGCTTAGTTTTGCTATGCTTACGAAAATACCAGTAAATTATAAATTGGAGAACACACTCTTACATAATAATTCTGCGTGACGAATGGGAAACCGGTGGACATGTTCTTTCTAGTACATATAAGTTATTTTTGATAATACGAGTAGCTTTTTGGTACTAAAAACAACCAATACTATTAAAGAACTTCTAAAAAATCTACAAAAACCTTGGAGGCATCTCCAAGACTTTTCGCTATTTTTGAGCTTAAAACACGCGAAATACGCGTGCTAATTAATTTTCAAGCTCGAAGAATGTAGTAAGATTTTATTTTTAAATAATATACTCGATCTTCATTAAGCCTATCGTTTAGAAATAATTATATAAGACATATGACAAAATTCTACAAAACGATTGGACTACAAATTTGAAAATTATATCAAAAATAATAAACTTTTTTTCAAAAACAATTTTTTTCTAAAATTTAATTTTTGAGTTTACTCGAAATTTCTCTACTTGAATCAGTTAAAATTTTTAGGAAATCCAAATTGAAGGAAACCTCTGCGAATGCCACAAACCGCATTCCAATTCGTCATTCTATTCAAAACGTCAAGATCTGATAAAAGCTCGATTTTCAAAAATTTTTCTGAAAATTATTCTCGATTTTTCATTTTGTTCTTTTTTGTTAGTATGAGGTCAAAAATTAATTAATGAATATAACCAAAAGCATAAGACAACATGTGCCCAGATCCTATCAAAACCTATCGACCGTGTTTATACAAATAAAACAAGCATTATTTGTTTCTTTTTACATGGACTTTTCTCATAACATCGATAAGCATACTTCAAAGCCTCTTATCGTAGTACCAGGACGTTCAAAAGTCCCCGTCATTTGTACGTGTTCACATAACAAACGAAAAAACACTCGTTCACCGAAGCACATTATATCGATTTTTATAAGTGTGCGCCATCTTTCAACAAGTTTTGGGACTTGGTGACGGTAGCATTCTCTCGGTTTGTATCGCAGACCACCAGGCAGGACGGTCGCCTGTCATACACGACTTTCTATTGTCCGTGGTTTGCACTCGAAGGCATTTCGACTGTTGTTTTGTCGTCACCAACAAAGTGAATTCCTTGTTAGCGCAAAACAAATCACATTGGGGAATGTAATGGAACTTCACCTAATTCTTGAAGATGGACGATTATATTTCGTTCAGCAATGACATGTTGAGAACATGGAGCAATTTGTGTTGATACTGCATATTCTTTACTTATTTACATTATGTACATAATTCTGAATTTAATGTCCTAGCATTTTTAAATTTTTACCGGGTTTAAAATTCAAACATACCGACTCGCCTCACACAGTATGCCCGGTTTTTAACAATAATGTCTCATTGAGAAAACGAATCAAAAATTGTCATAAAAGTTTTTGACATAATGACAATACAAACCAAAAATAAGTATTATTTTTTTATGCTTTGTGGTCATAATTTAAATTTGTTATTGAATAATTTTTGAATAAATGCATTTATCAAAAAAGGCTTAAAACTTTTGTAGGGCGTTTCATTCTCTATAAAAATATATCTGGAGATACTTTTATGTGACGTATGTTTAACTAAATAAAAGAATCAGAAAAGGCAAATATCTTTTTTTCCATAAATATTCAACGGGAAATCAAAAGATGCCATGCGGATTATCTTGACATCATAATTAAGAAGTCATGTTTTAATAAGTCTATTTTTATACTTACTCAAAACTCTTTAAGTCTGTTGTTTGTGATAGATTCTTTTTTAATATATGGTAGTAAACAAGGAACCCTTACAGGTTCGCCATGCTCGTTGGTCCGTCTGTCAGTCTAATCGCAGCTTAGCTCAGAAACCCTTTGTGATAGAAAGCTATAATTTGCTATAGGTGGTGTACATGTTAATCAAGCCGACAAAGTGATAGAAGAAAATATAGTAAAAAAAAATTTTTACAGGTAAAGTGGGGATGAAATTTTGTTTTTTTCTTCATCGCATAGCGTGGGGTATAGTTAGATAGCTGATTCGAAAATATTGCGGATCAGTAAAAACTATTATGCGATTTAGGGATCAATGTGTTAAACATTAACCTTTAAAATGCTCATTGATGTGTCTTCTCTTCCTGCCAGGAAGACTTTTACAAAACTATTACAAACTATTATAGCTAAGTAGGCTTACAAGTTAACGAATGATAACAATCGACTAACTTATAAAATGCACTTGGAGTAATAAAAAGGAAAATTTTGTATAAACCCCATTGCAATTACTTAGATGAGGTCGTTGGTTGTGTAAAATAGGTAGAAGTTTATAAATCATGTAAAATTATAGAAATATAAAACCATAACATCCTCAACATCCGCCCTATGTTGGGCCATTTTTAGACGTCATTAGCCGTTAAAGCGTGAACTCAATTAATAGGTTCATAGCATCAAACAAAAGGTCCCTTTACAACTTCGTTGTGATGGGCAACTACGGAATCCTACATTTCGCGTGACCCGACATAAACTTGGCCGATTTTTTTTTTTTTATGTACCAATATAACGTAATTCGGACGTGAACATGTGAACCAGTTAAATACGTTACGCGAACAGTCTTGGAGGAACAGTTTCATGAACCCAGTGCCTTCTAGTCATGCTAAATATCGTGAAGGTCGAGGGTTCGACGACCCCACGTGCTACAACTTTTATTGTCCGACCCCAGAACGTATTGTTTTATCGACCTGTGTGGGTATGCATCTACGTTTGTATGCGTTAACTAGGAAAGCCTAAACGGACGAACCGTTAGAATCGTCTAAGTTCACGGATCTTTTAAGACACAATTTCACAATCCATCTAATATGGCGAATACTAGCTGCAATTTTGTTTGACTCCAAAGAAAGTTATTAATTTAAATTAACTTTTGCTGTATTTTAATTATTATTACCGTAGAATTATGTTTATTATACATTTATCATCACTCTTGTATAATATGAAGAAAATTATAAGATAATTTTCTTACAACGTTGTCGTTATATAAACTTATTATGTAGTATTTTATTTTTCTTCGGGTATTTGTACGAATTTATAAACTTGAATTAACGATTCTAAGCGTGGTATAATACAACCAAAATAGCTGGGCTCAAATTGTTACAATAAAACATGGCCGAATTGCAATCAGACGAAATAAACTGACTCGTCAATTAAACGTATTGTTTGGCAAACGCTTAAACGATATTCTTGGAAATTACGTTTATAACATTGTTAGCATTCAGTATCCCTAATTATTCATTAAAGAACTACTCCGGCCTTGTTATTTCTTTTATTAATGAAATAACTTAAGAACATTGATGACTGTTATTAACTAGTAACAGAAATATAATATTTATGGATCATATAATTTTTAATAACAGTTTGTGAAAAAATTTTTTATCAAAATTTCAAAGATTCTACACAAGATTGAGATAAAATTTCTTCAGTATTCATAGAGTATTATAGGCTCTTTTACTGTAACAAAGATAAAAAAAGTATAGATACGTCAATATACGAAAGTGTAATAATCATCTGTTTGACACGTTTATTACCTACGACGAAAATAACAACCAACGAAGGTATTGCATCGTTATCTATCATCTCACAGTTAACCTTAGGCTTTAGGCAAGTATCAAGAATTTTAATCAAAGAGTATCCAACAATATTTCTATAGTAAAAAACTTGATATAGCCGAACATTTATGGGATAACTTCGATTTCAGTCTGTCCGACTAAATAAAAACACTTCTATCGATAACAAAAAGAATTTCTTTGGTTTCGACATCCGTTTATCCATGTACGGCGAAACCAAAGGGAGAGCTATAACATTACAAAATCATACATATGTGCATACGACTCTGACTGTTCCTCAGAGTTTAAATTAATTAATGGAGTGTAGCATGTAAAACATCATTACATTGATGTTGTCTGCCCGCGCGTCTTACACTACATTTTATTTTAAATATGTGTAATATATTTATATAAAATTCAAATAAGTTACAAGTAGAATACATAAACCGTTAGGTTTTATCATGATGGGTATCATACTTAAAAACTGTTGAACATTAATTTAAAAATGTATGTGATATGTATATATATTTCTATATTACAGAAACAATACATATAAGAAATATTTTACAAGTATATTTTGTCCTCCTTTAGTTTTCCTTCGCATCTCATTCAATAACATTTTCAATTAATATACAAACACACTCTTATTATATTAATGTATAATGTATATTATATATTGCACATAATATATTTTTCAAGATAGGATGTACGTTATACATCTTATCTTGAAAAATATATTTTTGATCGAATATGTCAAAGGTAAATAAAGGTATACGAAGTTCAGTTTTCTATTTTATAATCCTATTAATACATAATGTAATATCGACTATATTATATAATTCTAAATAACTTTAACGGGCTATTTATGAAATTTCTACACCACAATAAACTGGCATTGAATAAATAGTTTAAAGTATGCTTTAGCACTTGTGAAAAAAATAAAATTAATATATATAGATGTTATACACATAGAAAAAAATTGACGTAATAACTTTATTAAAAAGAAATCCTGTAGATTTCTAATGTTTTAACGAATTTCAATTACATTTATTTAAGTTAAATTACATTTATGTTTGTATTTATTTCCAATATTTATATTAATTATTGATAACTGGTTATTTCAACGCATAAACATTTTTCTGCATAAACTGGTTTTTGACCCTAGCCTTAAAATAAATTAGTTTTGTATATAATCACTAAGAATCGATATGTTAAACATTCAGTCACAAATATTCTCTGCCGTCATTTAAAATTAGTACTGCTAAATAACAGCATTAAAAATACGTGGGAACACGAACGTAATATAAATTTATGTTTAAAATTGTACAATAATGACAATTGTATAATAAAAAAAATATAGTTTAAAAACCTCAATTGGAGTGTCATTCGACAAGTACTTTGAAAAAACTGTGACATATGTTAAACCATTTTGCAGTCGTTTAAGCGTCATAGAAAAAAATGTCATGTAGACCGTTCATGCTTTCGGAAACTGATTGCTGGTTGGCTTTGAGGCTGATTCCTGCTACAATATTATTAGTTAATTTTTATATTATATTATATTAGTTAATTTTTATTAAGCTTATGAGCACTTTTTAAAATAGCCAATTTTCGAGAAAACTTGCAATTAAAATTTGAAAATAATATCACGGGACATACTGAAAAATTTCAAATAAATTATTGACATCTTAAGATAAGGAAAAAACATAGAACTCAAAATTTAGGTATACACTTTGTACAGTTTGCACTTTATGACCCTCTATATGAGTATATATACATATACTATATGAATACATAAATATACAAATACAGGGCCAAGATAAGTAAAATTCTCACAATTCCGCTAATATTTTTTTAAAAGCCGTATGGAATTCAGCATAATTAGGCTGAATTACAACAAAAAATGATACTTCTCTTGAAGAAGGGTGACGAAATCTAATTAATTACGCGAGTCGCTCGAACCCCCGTTTTGGCGTCGATATTATTGTAGTCTGTGGTTTTAGGAACCAATGAGTACTGACAGCACGGCAATGACTTTACTAAGTAATGTTATGATTTCAATGTGGATATATAATTTCAAATTGTCCCGATGATGTTCCTCTGAAAACAGTGTCTAGTTTTGTGTAAACACACATAGGCACACGAACTTGAACTCTTGGAGCTGCTATCTGTCCCACTCATAAGGTAACTCTGTCATCGAATGATAGTCTTTTTCTATTTCTCTTACTCCAGATCCTTAAAATCTCTCCAACTCCTTGTTTCAAAATTAATCTGTGTACACGGAAATTAAAAATTATTAGACCAAGAGGGTACTGACACAGTCAACACAGTCAATCAAGAATCCTTAATAGGGCTTGGCCTGCTCAGCCTCACCGTATCTGGAGGGCAAACTTCTGTACCAGGGGATGAGCAGCCATAAGCTTGACTGTGACGTTGAGTGTTGCTACCCGCCACGCCTAGTACACCACAGAAGCGAAGGTCTGCTGCCATACTCGAATGTATGTGGTACTCGACAATAGGCTATTTATGCCCGAAATACCGGCAGGGAGCCTTTTGGATGAACGTAAGAGCTTGCTAGCGAAATGCAATAGAAGTGAAAGGATAGCGTGATTGTTACATATTTAAAATCACATTACATCATATGTTATGCGATTTTCACAAGCACATGCATTTATTATAAAGAAAGAAAAATGGCAATAGAATCAAAAATGCATTTTAAAGCGACGTGGGGGTTGTTTAAATGAATAATTTACAAAAAAAAAAAATAGATTGTTCTATGTTGCAAAGTATATAAAGCAATAATTAAAAAATGTTTTTTGTTTATGTTCATATGGTCGTATTATGCATAACTCAATAGGATGTGAAAATCAGTAAAAAAATTTAAGACGTTTATTGCACAAAGAATACCACGCGAAAAAGCATTAGAATCATTATTTCGACGGTATTCTTATATGTTAGGAGACAGTTGCAATAAGAATTCTACTACAACTGAATGAAAATAGGATGATGAAGTCAAATCAGCATGGGAAAAATTATAAGAGAATGAATAGGCATAGCAGAAAAAATATGAAAATATAAGTAAGGCAGTGAAGATGTGTTCTTCACGTGTAATGTGTGTGGAGTGTCTTTAAAAGGTAAATATAGGTATAGTGAAGTCAAAGATCGATGTCTTTTGAAAGAAGCATGTTGCGATGGTTTCGCCATTTGGAAAAGATACATGAATGTAGACTAACAAAACACATCTATATAGAGCGAATTTATCTGGTGAAATGGTCTACAAGACTCGTCCTAGAAAATCTGGCGACAAAATTGATGACATATCAAAAAAGGCGGATTTAACGCACTCGAAACCAACGAGCTTGCATGAAACGAAACAATAATTAATTCCTAAAATTTTCAAAGCCACATTCAACAAAAGCATCAGGACTCACCGAGTCACACGGGATAAGGCAGTGAATAAAAGGACAATGTGTAATATATGACTTTAACGACTCGGAAATTATGAATAGAAACGCTGTGCGCGTTCGTGTCCGTTTATTTTACGACAAAGTTCACATACCACAAATATGAAAAATACTATTAATTTACTAGACGTGATTTGATCTCAAAATATGATGTTAATAAAATACACCAATAAAACATTGAATCAAGAAACAACAGAAACTTGTTTGTTTAAAAAGCACATCGAAAAGTTGGAAACAAGCCAAACAATATTAGCATAAAATTTAATAGTCGGCATAATTTAAGCAGCATACCATAGAGCTGCCTAGAGTAGCAGCGAATCGATACTAAGAAATGGCAATTCTTGAAATTCATATTAGTTTCTTATTAGTAACAACCTGTTAACTAATACTTTTATACATTTCGCCTTGAATAAAATAAATGATTGCATGACAATTGATAAGTGGATCATATTGAAAATTCTAGAATCGGCCATTTCCAATGAGAACATTAAAAAAAATGAAAGTTTTTGGAAATATGACTCTTTAGCAGTGGGTTACATTTTAGTGTGTGTGATTTGTGGATTTGTTTTCTCATTATGACATCATTTTGAAAATTGTATGTCGGTATAACAATGTCGAGAGAATATTGGCGCCATGATTTTTTTACGATTTTTGCCGTGGCTCAAGTCAACAAGAAAGTTGTCAGAGACTTCAATTGGTATTCCGTGATGAAGCGCCATCTCGTAGCTTCCACGTATTCTTGCTTTGAGTTATTTGACGCGGTTTAAATAAAAACTGCAGTTTTTGCCATTATTATTCATGTTTTTATTTTATCAAGAGAAAATTGGCATTTGATAATCGATCAATTCCACGTCTCCGATATATCCTTGATGTTGTGAACTCTCATTTATATGCCTCATCGTATGTCGTCATTCCATCGAGTATCCGGTAACGCGTAAGCCTTTTCCCACAACAGTCCGCTCACTCGCGTGCCATTTGACGGGCGTACGATAATGCTATACGGCTATTAATTATAACAATATTTACTGTTTAGTAAATATTTTTCAACCGTTTGGAAAAAAAAACTATTCATACACATTACATTTCTAAGTGAATCTCCGAAAATTGTCGTCGAAGTTAGGGATTCAAACATTAAATAAACCTTGTTCATTTTACGTCACTTGGCTCATAATTGTAAAAATATTTAGCAACATAAGGAAGAACTGAAAAAAAACTTCTCTTTTAAGTGATACTATATAAATAATTATGGAAGAGATATTGTTCTATTAGCCACGCCAGTAAAAAAAGGTTTTTGTTTGTTTGTTTATATAAAATTTTGACATTTATAACATTTCAAATTATAAGAAAATAGTTCAAAGCTTTACGTACCCAATGTGTGCAAAAGATTTTATTTGTTTTTAAATTATATTTCTTTTCTCATTTCTACGTTTCTCAATGTATTTATTTCTGGAGAAGCATAAAGTAATGGAGCTGTACAAATATAGCTTCTTCAAACTTCTGTTTTTTTATAATTATTAAAAACTGTATTACTATTAAAATTTTAAACAATTTTTATTGTAACCGCTCCATATCAGATTGTATACGTTATTCTCAAAATAATAACTAAATTTCTTATTGTACTAAGTCCTTGTTAATTGTTCTAATCCATGAAATTTATGGAGATGGTTGAAACAATTTTTTTATGTCAGTATATAAAGATATGACAAAAAATGTTAAATTAGACTGAATATAAAATTACTCAGCCTAATTTTGATTTTTTGATATGTCAGAAACGAATCGATTTCATTTCTGAACAACCAGGAAATCGAATCGAATTCACAAGACCGAGCCTTGTTACGATTATCTTCTAATGACAGATAATTTTTATATTAAAGCTCCTCACGCTCTATGCAATTGTTTAGAGCACAACTCTGCCATCTAGAATTGATACAAAATTCGCTATTTAATATTACTTTATTATTATTATACGGTCGTCATTATATTTTATCAATCGAACTCAGCGAACCGTTTGATTAAGATTTTCGTTGCTATTATAGACAGCAGTTATCGCAAGTTAAGCACGTTCAAGCAAGTTAGGCACGTGCAAGCAAGTTAGGTACATATGGAATCTTGGAATACACTTACGAACAATAGTGAAAGTCAGCTGTGGCAGAAGGACCATGAAAATAAAATTGATGCAGTGAAGATGCGTACAACCGCAAAATATTTGTAGTGTTCATGGAAGATTAGGAGGAGAAAGTTATATTGAGATGGTTTGGCCATCTGGAAGAGATGAATTAAAGGACTGACAAAACAAATGTACAAAGGGAACGTGTGTGACGAACGGGTCGGCGAGGCGGCACCCTAAGAAAGCTTACGCACTCCAAATTGGTGGTGTATTACAGAAAGACTCAATTTCAAGCACGCGAAACCGAGGAGTTTAAGTGTAACCATTGATATATGTCAGTGTAATAAGGGAGGTGTGTATAGTCGTGTCCTGGAAATCTATTGGCTCTACTTACACTTCTTACATTTCTGGGCAATGGCATGTAAAAAAAATTTCGGTATCTCTTCTTATGAGGATTAAAAAATATATCAATGTTTTATCGAATTCCAATCGACGGTCATTAATATTATGATAACATTCGGAGTTTCAAAGAAATCTCTTACAGATTACTAATAGCTTCCTACACTCCTAGTGATTTAAGGCCAAGTGCAATGCCAAACGAAACGCGTCACGCCCCACACTGTTTTGTGAGAAGGAGAATCGACTTAAAGCGGCAGAGTAAGGAAGATGGATTGTCATTTAGTTACGCAGAACTTTTTGTCGTAAGCGACATTTTAGTTTTTTATTTATAATGAGAAAACTATTTATTATAAACAAAAATGCTTAAGACCAACCCTGTATAATTATATTTTACTAATAATGTTTAAATTTTGTTTTTTTATCGTTTGTCCTGTTAGAAATTTATTGGTATTAGTGTTTTAAGTGAACGTACTTTAGTATTTTTTATTATAAAGAACGTGCTGTGTATTTAAGTTTTCCCTACGGTAGAACTCAGAACATATTTTGTATACTTAGAATTTTTTTTTTGAGTTTGCTAGGTATAACAGTTTTCTAGAAATATTCGTTTAAAGGTACCCATGATCAAAGCATACTTGGCCTTAACCTGATTCTAGCCTCGATTTATACCTATAATAGTACTGGTTTCGGACCTAGCTCGATTTCGACTTCGTTGACAAAATTAAAATAATTTCATATGAATATCTCTTGAGTTATCTCGTGGCACGCATTTAGAAATAACCGAAAAGAAATCTAATCTGTTTGTCCAATACCACGATTTCATAACATTATTTAAAACCATTTCAACCTTTTAAATGCATTGAACATACAACACGTTTAATTTCAGTTATTATTTTTATACGTAATATTATACGTAAAAAAAATGTTGAAGTTTTTTTGGTTTTCCTTCGAGGTTAGCTGATTTCTCGGAAACGATTTAACCAATTCAGATCGTTTAAACGACATTCGATTAAGGTACATCCCGAGGTGATCCCACATATTTTTCTATGGCGTAAAAAATACAGTTGTTCAGAATATTGTAGAAAACCAAATTTAACAGAGAGTCATACGTGTATGCTTTTTGAGGATTTTGTGCTCAAAAACTTGAGGTTTTTTTTTGCTTAATTGTACTGCGCTATTTTTATATAGATTTGGGCCTAATCACGTTTTAACGCTACTTACTAACGTTTCACATTTTCAATTATTTGAGAAAGAATGCGAAAACTTTAAGGCGTTGGAAACCAACTGGTTTAATCGACAATTCGGAGGAACTATTAGCCCCAAGGTGGTTTCATTCCAACTAAAAAGGTAGAGACCCTGTGTATTTACCAGCGCCACCAGAAAATTCGAGACCGAAACTGGTTTTTCATTTTCTCTGTATAAAAATAGGCAATGGTTCGGCGATTACATATATATTTACAGTTGTCTCAGGCATGAGTAAAGTTAAATTAATTATAAAATTTAATAACCTAACCACAATAAAATGTTCAGTTCTTTTATTGTAAAAGTTATTTTATTTTATATCATTAATTCCATAATTTGAGGAATAACGTTCGTAATTAAGCATATATGGTCCTAGAATTATTTGAAGAACTATAAGAGTCGACCAATATTGTTCTACGGTGTTTTCTCACATCTCTAACTATTTACGCAGCGCACGCAGAGATCCCTCTCTGACATTTGATTCCTTTTTCTCTACTACGCGAACACGTTATTACATAAAATTGTCAAAGGCCATCGCGAAATTCCGAGTTATCAATCAAAGCATATTTGACACATACGAGAATTTTTTGTTTATTTATAACATGTCATGTCTCGATTATGCGCTAAATTTACATAAGAAACTTTTAAATTTAGTAAGGAATTGTATCGAATCTCTTGTTAATGCAACTTCATACTTGATTTGTAACGATAATAATTATTATTCGATCAGTACTTTCAGTGATAAATCGATATGTACAACGAATTACATCTAGCACTGCAGCGGCTGAAAGCGTAGAAGATTTCATTAGATAGATGCGTGCGGAGGCAAGTACCTTCGGAGCGCTCAAATGCGATATTCATGGATTTGGTACACTTATGAGAATTTCTCATGTATATTGGAAAACATGTTTCTTATTTAAAGTGTATGCGATTTCGTGTTTTCACAAAAAACAAATTATTCATTAAATTCATTGCTTAAACAAAAGTTATAAATAACTATTCTGTATTTCATTGGATTTGTCTAATAAGCTACTAATCATTTTTTAGTCATATCACAATCGTGTACAAACAGATAAATGCAGCACGCGATTTTTGTTAAACACTTACGTAAAAATAATCAAATAATACAGTTATTAAGAATCATTGACTTTATAAAATTTTTAGTGAAGTTATTTAAAATTAGAACCTATGGTGTAATTAAATTCGACAATGCGGATAAAATGGGTATACATGAACTTTGGGTATAAAATACACTCCGGCTATACCTCTGGATAATCCGTGTGGGTGACATCTATGCAGCCATAATATTATGAGGTTCAAATGTGGACATGCTTTCATTCTCATATAAAACCCAACTCCCTAATGTTCTCCCTTATGGGCCCCATACAACTCCCATACAATTTTCCTACTTAGGAATACTTTTTCTCTATACACGCTTAATAAATCGCAATTGTTAGCTAGAGTATTCTATTGTATAAGGTGTTATTTGGACAAAATTTTCATTTTTATAGACGCTTGCCTGCGACTTGCATGTTGCATGTCGCAGGCAAACGTGTACTAGCTAGAAAATATAGTCTACTGCTGCACCTGTGTTCTTCCAATAGAAGATATGGCATTTCTTCGTACATCAGTATTGGTTTCAGATCAGAAAAGTAATTTTCTGATCTTAACTGTTGGTCGATCGATCGCCTATCTTTCGGTATACTTCAGTAGAAAATCTCTTATAACACTTAGGCCACCATTCACAATGGCATAAATTTATTAACGATTCCTTTGTATACCTGTATACTTTCACTTCAAACCTAGTGATTGCCTTTGGTACGTTCGTTACGTTTTCACCTTTTTTTCAACAGCGGCGCATTACAACACGGAACTACATTTTTCATCACATATTTTGCACGCCGCAATGCGGTCGTACATACGGTTGGTAAAGAAAAACATAAAGCCTACTCAACTCCAGTCATTTCCAGTAATATGTAATAGAAATAAAAAGTATACTAATACGATTTATTTATTAATTACAAAGAGGTTAAGATTAATTGATTGCAAAGAGGAATCTTTATTCTTCAAACTATGTATCACTTTTAGCATTTCTCTACATATAATTATAACAAAAAATCTGTTCCGAAAAATTGGAACAGAAGGCCGTCATTCGGTATGTAGTTATGATGTATGGATATAATCACGATTTAGTTCGAATGGTTTTACTAGTTAATTTGATTTTTTTTATATAACTGGATATGCGTAATTATGAGCAATAGAACTCTATTCAATATGAGTTCTTTCACGTTTGTCATTTTTTTATCACAGGTATACAATATTTTTTTCTAATTTGTGTGTTTCATCAATTAAAAAATACTTTGCGACGTGCGCTATTTTTAATTTTCCATTTTTTTGAGTATAGCTGCAATGAAAGAAACATTTTTAGTTCGCTATTGAAACTCTAGTACCACGTTATCATAATTATATTCTTCAAAACCATACAAAGTCGAAACTCGTTCAGTCGTGGTGCATCAAATGAAATCATTTACGGAGTAACTTAAAAACGACCACACCTTTTCATTGAACCCGATGATATGCTAAGTAATCCTGAAAATCGAGAAAATTAACATCGATCCAGTTCCACGCACGTCCGTAATTGGTTTTCAGGCGTTCGAAGGACGCGCAGCCACGGCGGGAACACCGAGTCGTGACAGGTGCCGTGACCTGCTGGAGTGTGACGCGCGGTCCGTCCGCCGAGAGGGAAGTCGGCCGACGACGCCGGCGGTAAGTAAGTGGAGCCCGTGCGGCCGCACGCCCGCGGCGTGATGCGTCGTGTGCGGGTGCATTGTTATTCATGTCGAGACGCTGGCACGTAGAAATACAGAAAAGGCGATATACTCGTATGTGATCCTCGTTATGGGTTTTCCGAACCGAAATTTGGTTATATGTGGATAATAATAATTTTCTCTTTTATAGATCTCACAATTTCTGTGTCCTACGGGGTGGCAAAAATTCCTATAAATGATAAAACGTGATCGTGGGCGTATTTAAAATATTGTTTTTATAAGTCTAGCATTTCTCTGTATTTTCTAAACATAGTAAGTCAATAATTATTAATATCAAGAAGTTACGAACTATTAACTGTCAGCAAGCGTGCTTACGGAGTAAGCATAAATAAAAGAATAAATACAACAATAAAATAACCATCTGCAGTGTCTTCATGAAAGAAAGAGTTACAAGTTTTTTCCTTGTAAGGTTCATGGGTACGCACAAAAAAATAAAAGTGCATGATCGTTAAAATTGTTGACCGCTGGACTTCTCAGTATTGACGTCATACTTCCTCCAGTATAGGGGGCGCGTGTAGACGATCAGTTCCAAGCTTCGTAATTAGTTTAAACGTATATTAAAATTTTGTATGAACTATGAGTATACAAAAAAGGAATGGATATTGTTTCCTTTATCTTATTTTTTATTATATTAGATATTTGTTTATGGACGTTTTATTATGATAAAGTTGTATTAAAAAGAAAAACATGACCGTATTAAAATGCATAAACAATTTATGTATACGATACATAAATCGTTTACGTCTTTTAATATAGTCTTTAAACCTTAACCCGGGGTGCACAATATGGATGAAGCCGCCTGCGACATAAATTTATCGTTATTTTGATCATAATAATACACAGACATTTTGATAAAACATATGTTGAATAGCATAGACTATATAAATAAACAGACACGACATGCTCCGTCGGTTCTCGCATTCAAATTACACCTTTTCATACGAAGTAGCAGAATTTCTGCGGACGTTACATTATCGTTGTTATGTGTACATTGTTGCTTTATTTTCGTTCGCGTTACTTTTTGCGCAGAAAAATAATTCGTTTGATGTATTATTTTGTTAAATGTCGCCATCGTTACCGACGCGCGCTTCCACGTCGCGGGACCATTAAAATATTTTAAGGGAATAATAAATATATTTAAATTTTTGTGTGTTTTTAATTTTATGATTATTGTGTTCTTTGGGCAGTTTATTTTAATATTTATAAATAATTGAAACAGGTAAAAGTGCAAATGGCAACACAAAAATTTTTCAAGTCAATAAATTTTTGATGCCACATTATTGGTTTACATTTGAATACTTGCTAGAGAATGTGAAATTGTATTTTAGATAGCATAAAATACGATATTTTTACGATTATAAGCCAACGCACAAAAATCTGCTGCTGTGAAGTTAGTCACGAAAGCGTCGAAATGGCGTAAAGTAGGAACGCGGATGCGAAAGAAGGAAGGGTCGGGAAGCGTTAAACCTGCGCAATACATCATTCGCAGGCAATTCAGAGCGGCAGAGTTATGTGTGTTGTACAATAATTTAATACAGAAAATCTTTATTTATCTTTGAAAGTTATTACAAGTGAGAAATCTTTATGAATAGTTTTAGTCACCGTCTCTCCCCTTGGATTTCAGTATAAAAATTGAAATCGACTTCTAAAAACTGTTTTCATCTTTTGAATTCATTTCCTTAATGTTAATAATTATCTAAAATATATTAAATTGTAAAATAATGAAAAATATAGGCTGTTGGTGTATAGATACTAATAGACTGTAGGCACGCATAGAATTTGTGTTACAGCGAATACTACAACTGTATTTTGAAGAAGAATGACAGAGGTAACTTACCCGATTATAATAGTTATTATTCTTTTGCATAAATAAATAATTATTCATGATTTATTAACTTGATGTGTCGAAGATATCAGAAAAAATTTGGTTGCCTGTAAAGTCGGTATACGGGCGAAAGTTTTACGTGACAACGACTTTGAATGGTAAAATCATTTTAATGTGAATATTCATTCGTATAGTAGGAAGAAGGATGAAATAATAGTAACAATTTAAAACATTTATTTATACAAAGAATTATATTTAAAACATTAATTTATACAAAGAATCTCGCACTGAATTTCATATTAACAAAATTTTATTTTTACCTTTACACATACATACGTATTTATATACAAATATACATACAATAACTTGCAATACATTTGCAAGCTATGCACTAATTCTCTAGTGCTGCGCGCGCGGCAGACCGATCATAGTTGAGTGGGAGAGAGACGCAAGGCATTCGGCGGGCCTCTCTCTCGTTCGGTGACTCATCGTTACGTTACCGAGCGTTACACTTTTTCATAAGTGACTCCCAGCCGCAACCTAATTTAAGACGTTGTCACGTCAAAAAAAAATATCGAGCAAATGCAAATATGACACGCAACCTAAGAGTTCCGAACGAAATTAGTTATGTATATACATATGTTCAAGCCTCGATGATTTCTGTCTATTTTCAATACAGATACTGACGAGATATTGATCCCTGGAATTTCAAAACTTTTACTTTGTTTAAAAAGATTTTAGAATGTTTTTAAAAATATCCGAATTTTAGAAAATCTTTTGAAATCGGGAAGTTAATAAATGTTCCCATATATCGGTTTACATTACGGTCCATATTCTAATTTTAAGTGTAACTTTATAATAAAAATATATATTTTTATGTGATGTAATAACAAATTAACGATTTTTAGGATTTGTCCCTTATTTGTGCTCTGCGACCTTGCTTCTACCCAAATTTTATGATTCCAAGTCCACGAGAAGTACTCTGTAGGTTTTGATTTACTTGTGAATATCAAAATATAAGGCACTAGTATCAGTAATGTTTGATTACGTTAAATCTTGATTCTTTTACAGCTTAAAGAGACAACAGACCTGAGTGTTTGATATTAATTTCAACTTTATACTTTAACGCGTCCCTGAAAAAAGAATCTTGAGAAACTGACAGATAAACAAAGAAGTGATTCTATAACGGTTCCTTGCTTCCTTTTCATACGCAACTCTAAAAATGAAAAAGTAACACGAGTACACAAAATACTTATGTCATTCTTTCTTTCGATAGTGAAATCTTTATTCACCACGTCCGATTTCTTTCGCCGCATTCTATTCGACGTGCGCGCGCGCGCCGTTGTTTGCGATAATTACGAATGTGTGTGGTTCGAGCGAACGCCGGCGCGCCACCGGTTCCGTGTCGCTAACGGTCGTAACCGTTCTTGCGACACGACACACTTGAAATGTGGCGTCGACGATTTCGTACTCCTTTAAAAAAACAAACGCTTCAATCCGCTTATGAGTCGAAATTGAATACGACGAGAAGAAAAATTCGTACAAAGTTCAATAGCCAAGGAAAGGTCAAATTTTTATGAGGTATCCATAGAACACACGTACGTAGACGTGCGGTGCCATAGAAGAGATCGGCCCTACTACGAGTCACACAGACTCTTAATCCTATACAAGATCGGAAGTTCTGTTTTCTCACACACATATTTAAATAATTAGTATCAGAGCTAATTTAAAGTCGTGTTATATATAAATAAAGGACGCCATGTCAAAATTGATTCAATTCTTTTTTTATATGCAACATATGTTTAAATTTAATGCCGTTTTTCACCCGGCCAGTATTGCTTGTACATTCGATCAAGCTAATCTTAAGAAATACCAGTCCGATTGGATTTTAACTTTTGAATTAGACAACTCGTTTATAGAGAGAGATTAGGTACAAGTATGCTTTTTTTAGTATATTTTTTTAGTGGACAGCCTTCATCGTGCCATCAAACTGTAGACGCTTTCTGTCGAGTTGCTTTATTTTTCAAAGATTGGTGTTTTCTTTTTCTACACAACTTCCAAAGAGTATTCAAGGAACGTGAATAACTACAGTCATCTACTCGTGTATGTGAAACACGTATATATAATCCAAACAGCACAATACATACAATAGCACACATTCCGTCCATTTAATCGTCTCAAATTTTAAGTCTAGCTTACTAGAAAATGTTGTTAAAATACAGTATAATCCATACATGAATATTATTTTGAATACTATAGTACACATACATGGAATCGAAGACCTTTTCCTGCACTGTCCTCTTTCCGTTTCTGATTTTTCGAAAACACCTGAACAGTGTCCGGGAAACTGATACGCCTTTTTCAAATCTCAAACTTGAAATATTTTAAAACTTTCATGCATAAATTTCACCCCCTCATTAAGCGGATTTAAGGGCTCGTTTGCCAAAACACTGAAATACGTCATCGTTAGTTGCTGACAAGAAGCTCAAATACCAATTTTCATATTCCTTACTACAAAAATGACGGAACTCACATACAAACTGTACCCTTATTTTACTTCTATACTCTCAAAGTGATGTACTTTCAAAAAATCTTTCCTTAGTGAGTACTTTCTTTACACAGAAAAGTACATTTCAATTCAATAGTAACGAATCGATCGACGACTTACATGTAGACAGAAAATTTTTCAAATCCCTTACATGAAGAAAATTGCCTTATTTATACCTAAACGCTCTTGTCGTTTATATCAAAATAAAAAATAACAATCGAGAACGAAAAACTTTTCCTCCTAGCTTCCCTTGAAACGTTTGTTGTTTATGGGACAACCTATTTAGAAAATCCAGCGATTTTCTTGATAAAAGTAAACAATAATAAGGGAAAATATGCTCGGCTAAGCAAAAACGTTGATTGGATTATGCTAATTACGGTGGGTTGGGGTGTTATTTGCTGTGTATTTGGGACACCTCGATTGTATGTAACGGTAGACAGAATAAATGTAGCTAACAAATAACCATTTCTTTTTTCCTCTGTTTATTGATTTTATTTATGAATTGTAGAAGATTTCAAAAAATAAGTCTATTAAATTGTTAACGTGTTTAATTTATTACCATATTTAAGAATTCTAATATGACTTAATAAAAAATAGACCATTAAAATTATGTTCAAAATGTATATGGATAATTTATAGGCTATTTATTCATTACAATAATACCACCGGCGCCAAAATTTGTGTTACTTATTATATATTATTTATGTATTATACATACTTTGATATGATCGTTACCATTCAATAGGACATATCCCTGTAATCTAGGGACAGTTTTAGGACCTAGTGCAATTTCTAGAAACTATAAACTGTCATCTATGTATCAGTGGTTAATTGAAAAGCAATTCGCCGATTCATTCATCACGAGGTCTCAAACATTACTAAAGCTAGGATTATTAAATTTAGTGAAATTATATTTTGTATCATTTTCAAGGGGGATAAAAGGAGGGTTGAAAGGGACAAGTCCCGATACACCGAAGGAGCGTAATTATATGGGGGATTGTAGGTTCTAGCTTGGATTAGGAGTGACGGGAGTGTAGAACCAGCCGGTATTCGTGCAACCTTTAGCCAGAAACTGGAGTCGGGATACGTCTCATAATAAAATAATTTAGCGGCAGCATGTGTATTTTAGTGTAAAAGTATACGTTCCTCTGGGATGATTTGATCGAAATCGAGAGCGGGACAGGGTTCTCAATCGTATTTGACAGAGTGATTGGTCGATATGAAAGATGGAGTTTGTGGTGTGTCCAAGTGGGCGGAGCAGCAGCCGAGACTTTTAACTTTAACATACTGAGCGAAGATGACCAGAATTATTTTGTTGACCGAAATATTATGAGAAAAAGTTTGTTTTTTTAAATTTTATATGCAAATTAAAGATAATTTTTCATCATATATTATTATGATTTAATTATAAAATAATATATGTTATATAGTATGCCACATAATACAATATTGCCATTTTTTCAACAACTTGATGCCATTGTGTAGGTAGTAATGTAATCCCATTGATGTAGAGATTTTGGGACTACCGATCAAAAAACTGCGACAAGTAGTTTTGACAGTCTTCTTTCGACGTTAATCTAACAATACCTAAAGAATTATGAAAAGACCCAAACACGTGAAAATTTGAGAATGCAAGGTCAGAGCTATACGGTGGATGCATTAACCCTTCACAACAAAACTCTCTCAATATTTGCTGAGTGGCTAAAGCCAAAGCCAAAGCTAAAAATGTGTGCATTTATCGATGCGTGTGGTCTGGTGTTATCATGGTGAAAAACCACATCCTTTCTGTTGATCGATTCCGGCTATATTTTCTTTACTTCTTGCTTGAGTATCATCAATTGGCAATAGAGATCCGAATTGATTTTTCACCATTTTTCCCAGCGATAAAAGCTCATAATGAATAATCCCCTTCCAATCCCAACATTAACTTATTGCGAGTTAATCCGAGTTTCGCTATAATCTATGCAGCTTGCTTACCTTTTGACCATAATCTTTTTCGCACGTTCTTGTCGTATATAGTCCATTTTTATCCAGTGATCATTCTTTTAAAAAACGGTCCGGTTTCATCACGTTTTAATAAAGAATTGCAAATGAGTACACGATTCATTAAATTTCTTTCAGTGAGCTCGTGTGGGACCCAAGTATCGAGCTATTTTGTTATGTCCAAATTTTTTAAATGAGTCAAAACTGTTTTGTGGTTAATGCCAAGCTCTTAAGCTAATCTTCAGCATCAGTCGTAAGAACTAATATACCGATCTTGCTCTACTTTTTCCAAAATGGCATCGACTTTATCCGTAACAGATCGACCAGAGTGAGGTTCATCTCTGACATCAAAATTACCGAACTCTTTTGTGCTACTCTTACCAACACTGCATTAGGTCCATAAACGACACAAATTTTGTGCCACGCATTTTCCTGTTTTTTTTATAATAAAGCTTATAAATGTATCGGTTTTGTTTCGTTAGATTTACTCATTTTGATAAACAGAAAAACAATAGAAAAATGACGGGACACTGTTTTCACTATATATTTCTCTTTTTTGAAAATGACATATATTTAATTGCATTAAAACTAGCCAGACACAAACAGCACAATCAAAGAGACTTTACTGCAACTTTTTACTTATATAATACGAAAAAAATTTTTTTACGATCGAATAGAATGACAATTAAAATAAAATTTCAATGAAATCGATAGTTATAACTTTTAACTTAGATACAAAACTGATATTAAAAGCACCTATTTCAGATATTAAATTGCGGACAATCGATTGTGTGTATTGATCTATAAACTTAGCAAAATTTAAAATCCAACCATTAACACATATTTCGAGCCCTATAAATACATAAAGCCCTATTCATACAATAGTTGCAAGAACATATCTCTTCTTTTCGTTCTTCAATCCAGCCCTCATTCGGTGTTCGTATTATCTCAGATTTATTTCACATTGTCTGTGGATTAGTAAACCTTCGTCCTATAAGCCTCTCTTAAAAGAACAAGGGAATAACGTACAATAGACAAAAGTAGAGCCTATCACCCTGATTAACGAAGATTCTGTTGTCAGTTTCCGAAACAAAATACAATTAAGCGGTCGGTATCCTAGTCATATGTGTAAAAAACGACTAAATAATTCTTCGTCAATGCGATATACAAGTACCGGGGCAACCGATCTTACTCGATCTCTTTCGAGTTTGCAGTAGAAATATAAATATTTCCATTCAGTAAAAGTTTCGTATTTTTCCTTTTGCAACAATATTATAATTGCAAATTTATCCAAGTATATATATATATATATATGGAATGTAAAATAGGGTAAATGCAAAATCTTTTATAATACTGAAAGAAAAAATTATTTATATTTATTAATGTTATCGTTGAAGAGTTCTACCATAGGTGAAGTCCCCTTCGGATGTATCGTCTGATGGAATTGTTGGTGCCGGTGCTAACGAAATCACGATCTATCGTCAGAAACACCTGTATGTAAAGTTTTAAGTCAATCCTGTTCACAGTTGAAGTGTTGCATTGTAGGAGGACATCTCTCGACTGCATCGTTCTATGGTGTACGAGGACGCGATCCATTCCCAGAACGAGCAATTTTAACATGTGTACACGCTACAAATATAATGTCACGTAGCAACAAAATTTATTAGACTTGGACTCCACGATGCGCATACTCAATTCACATTCGCCCCGTTATATCGGACAACCCTAAAACGAGTCACCATTAACCGATCGAATAAAAGACGCAAATAAATTTCACCAAATGAAATCTACTTTGTTCTTTTAGGCGGCATTCGAAGAGAAAATGGGCCATACTCTTCCATTCTCCAATTGCTCAGGTGCGCCGGCGAACGCAGAACAGAAGGCATTATTTTAAAATTGTAATGTAATGTTGAGCGCGTCAGTTACCTCCTAAAATTAAAGCAATTTTCACAAACGGTCAACAATATTACATTACCCTCACTAAATATTTATTTTACCTCACCTTCCAACAAGGAGTAAGATTAGTATTTGGATCGAAAGTCACGAAAGCGAAATTATGATAGCCACTTTTGCGGAAAAATATACGAATAAATGAACTAACTAAGCTAAAGGTAAATATTAACTAAGTACAAATAATTATGCAATATAAATATATTACATTTTATAATTTGACAGTTTTGTCATGTACAAACAAGTATTTTGTGTATATATTATTATACATACAAAAGCTACATTTAATTTTGTTTTAATTACTGTTATACCTTCACTTTGACAAAAATACTATTATCCAATAATTTTTATTTTATTATATACTTGTCATACACTAACATTACTTTTAATGAAATTCAACTTTATGTTTTCAGCCGTGCATGTTTATACGTTTTGATGGTCAGAAATAAATTTCAAAAACTATTTATAAAACTTTTTAAATGATCATTAGTTAATTAATCTATTCTTTTATAATCTAGTAGACTGGCCCGGCAGACGTTGTTCTTCTTTTCGTGTAGATTTTAAATTTTTCGTTATTTTTCATGATTTTGCATTTTTTTTCAATTTTTGATGTGAAACATCTATACGCGCATTGGACTAGGGTAAAACCAAAACGTCTCAAAATTCAGCAGACGCTTGGTTGGACACAATCATTAACAGACCCACCAACGACTATTAAACAAAAAGACATGACTAGTAAATTATGGACTATTGACTATTTAGTTTCTTTGCGAGATTTTTTCTAGACAACAAATTACGGAAGACATTAATTCTTTTCTATTTCGACGAATATTAGATGCTGCTAACCAAAAGTCTTCTCTTCTAGCATTATACCGGCCGAATTGTACTATTTTACCCCCTTTGTCGTATACGAGCCACCGATTCGTGCTGGACCAGCGAAGAAGCTTTAAGATTCGGGTCCCCTAATCTGAAATAAGATCGTGAGAGAATGTGCAGTGGGGTGGCATAAACCCAACGCTGGCCAACGATTCGTGATCAGGATCCTGGAGATGAGTATCGAGACCGGCAGTGGGAGAGATAATTTCTTCCAATACCGTGTACTGGCCTTTTCAATAAAGGCGAATAGCCGGTTAGCTTAAACGATATTGCTCTAAAATATTATACCTTTTACTATGGAATAATTCGTGTGTCACACCAAATGAGTCACTTTAAAATATCTTTAATAAATTTTAGTTAGGCCTATATGTAATCCGTTATAAATTTCGTGATGCTCCTTTTTAATAAAACCAAAACAGCCGTAATAAATCTGTTGGCCATTTTCAATGGAACACACTAACGGTGTAAAAATTCCACTACATTGATACGTGGTTAACACGTAATATTCTTTTTAAGTCTCAGTGACACCAATTCTGTATTTTTTTTTCAATTTATGTATTTGTGTGTCTGACTATTTGTATGTATTTCTTTTATAACTTGAGAACGTTTTGAACGATTTTTATAAAAATTGGTATACAGTAAGAACATGTAATAACGCAAATGATAAGTTATACATTATTTCGAAAAAAGGGCTAGTTGTTTATCCGTCTAATCTTCGAAACGACTGCACAGATTGTAATTAAATTTTGAATAAAAATAAATTACCTCCCGGAATTAGAAGTAGAATCTTTTCTATTTTTATCATCTATAATCATATATGAAACTGTACATACAATATTTTTAATAAAAATATTGTGATAAAAATATTGTTATTAATATTTATTCCATTACGCACCAAATACTTGTTATTTGTAAGCTTTTACTCTGACTGTCTGTCGATAAAGTGCCTGTTTGTTTATTTGTTCAAGCTAATCTCCGAAAAGCCTGAATGGATTGATATTAAATTAAAGAAAATAAGGATAGACTATTTTCAATAAGTGTCTATTTTGTTTATTTTCTTTGCATACCCAAACCATTATCCAATTACTATGAAACTGGCAATATGTTGTATTTGCGAATGGGAAGGTTTTTGAAAAAAAGCTACAATTTGTACCCGACTTCATTTGCATGCTTGGTCGAAATAGAATGTGGGGCTAAGATTAGGCCCTGTCCGCACAGAGAAATAGAATTTGCACAAAAATAATTCCGCACCGCATCGCAGTTCAATTTGTATCAAATCACAGATTTTTTCCGCGTGAATTATTAATCGCTATTGCGGCTATACAATAAGATCCAATGTGTTACAAAATTGCGAGAAAAAAAAATCGCGCGGTGAAATATCGCAGTGCGGACGGGCGCTTAGAATTAGGAGCGTGATCGGAATCGAGGGTGAGCAAATTGACATCTTAATCAGAATCGAGAACAGGACAGCAATAGACATCGTGATTCTCTCAACCACCGTCTCATCGTTCGATATATAAGATAAAAAAATTCATTCTATGGTTACGCCGGCGGAGCCGCGGGCGGAAGCTAGTATCATATATTATCTAATATATATTCTATTACATATTTAATACGTGAAATTACCTAACATTATATACTTTAATTTTTTGTTTTCATGTTATATATTTAATTAAGAAAATAATTTAGCTAATTACTTCAACGACGTTAAAATTTTTGTTTAATTTTCTTTTTGTTGGTAATTTGGAAACTTAAATTAGAAGATAGAGAAATTATTTAATATAGAGAGGTTAGTATGGCAAATTTGAGATTAAAAGTCTACATTACTTATAACTATTTAGTTTTATAGTCTCAATTAAGTACTGCCCAAATAATAACCAAATATATTTGCTATTATTCAATTTTTTTCATATCGTACTAAAAATCAATAATATAATAACATATTGTATGGCCTCAAAAGATTAGTGTTTTTCTTAACTTCTTTTTTTTATTATTTTGTTTTATTTATTTTTTAAAGGCGCTTTAAAGACATTATTTCAAAAATAAGTTAATTTTTATTTATAGATCTTCAATTTCTTATATTTTCATACCCGATTTTAATCCGGAGTGGCGAAGGTTGTGGCGATGGTTGTATGTAAGGATGACCGGATGACCTATTGAATGCGTGGCTACGTCTAATAAAACTCATTTATTGTTTTTCGACTTCTAATTCATTCATTCATTCGCGTCTAATTCATTTTGGACGTTACGACAGAAGGACATAGAATAATATTATATATTATATAATTCACCGTTTTAGAAACCGAAACAGTAATCAAGAAATTGAAATATTTGCGTGAAGAGGGCGCTCACGCCACGCGAATGCATTCTGTTAATTTATTTATGCTTGCGGAATAATGTTTAATACAGCTTGATAATTAAAACAAATATGTGTGTACGTCCTCGACCCAGATTGTTAATTTGCGAGATAATCAAACTCTTTGATTTCATCATAAAACGGTTGGATATAATGAACACTAATATTAGTAATATCTTGAACTTAACCAACACATATGGAAAATTCCTTATTACTCATAGTTTAAAAAATAATTATTGAAAACACACACATTTTTTTTCTCAATTGTCAAAAATTATCTCACTACAACTTTGAAGTAAAAATTAATTTGTAACTACTATTATTTTACGACTGTTTAGAGTAATAATGTATTTAAAACCTTGTCTTTTTATGGTTTATAATTTTCAATTTTACGAGAAGCAAGGTGATACTGTTTTATTAAAACCTAATGAAAACTTTGTTTCGCTTCATTTTCTGGTACGGAACCCAAGAGACAAGAGTTCAACTTCGACCTTGGCCTGTTTTTCCTTTCATCTCGCATAAATTAAACAATCTATAAAAGAAGAAAATACACTACGTAATTTTTATCCATTTTAGCGCAACGACACGGTGTGTGCGCGTTTAAGTGACAGGCGGCATGTGCATCGCTACGTGAATGTTTCGACGTTTTTAAAGAATGGCGTAATGTATTAACGTGATTTCAGTACGGTTTTCGTTAACGATTAGAACGCATGCGCGGATAATTGCGTGCGCAAACTGCATACTGATGTAGTTTATGCATATAATTATTTTCCACGAGTCTGCGAAATGTAAGATTTTTATACCTAATGTACAATTTCGAGGTTGCACAATAATCTTCCTTTGCGATTGAAGCGATCCTTATAAACATCACTATTATAAGCCCGTCTTTCGCATGTCACGTTGTTCGTTTATTAATGCAACGTTTATGGGCAAAGATCAGTAGCTACTGGTAGCTATCTTTTCCCATATTTTTATAGGTAAATTATAAATACGTATTTATTATAATTTATGTTATATACTACATAGCTTTATAATACATATAACCAACTTAACGGTCAGTCATACACTGGAAACTATAGTTATTAAATGGTTCCGGAAGAAAAAAAAACCTTTTTGATAATAACAGCTTTTAAATTTAAATACTTCATGCGCGCAGTGAAAATGAAGGAAGAAAAAAAAGCTGAATATCAAAGGTAACAAAATCCAATAACGGATTATTAAAACAGTTTTCGGAGTTATATTTTGTGAAAGCAATTGCAGGGTACGGTAGCCGTGCGTTAATCGACAGTTGGCGTGCTGCGTCAACCGGCCGCGCGCGCGCCGCGCCGCCCGGCTGATAGCCAAATAATACCCCTCCTGTTTTGATATGCCCCGGTAATTAATGAAGCCGATCCCGTAATCTACATATTGCTAAATTTATTTGCATACTAACAAAATTAATCATACTCGTTAATTAATTTCACGATAAATCGGCTCCGAATGAAGCATACGAAATATTCACACGAATGAACATCATTTTCACTGAGGATACGTACATAGTCACCCGTCGCAAACGAGTGGTGACGTCACAGTATGTCTTCTAGAATAGGACAATGTGTACGAATGTAGGATATGGATTCAGATTCCTTATAATGAATCCGCAAAAAACTTTACATGATAGCAAATTTATATATATGTATATATATATATAGATAACATGAATATAATATTAGAGACTTGGCAAATAATACAAAGACCAAGATGAGAATACATATTTATCACACCGTGCATAAAACACGTTTTTTATAATTTTACTTGTGTACAAACTGTATATTTGCATACATGACGTATGTATAGCATGTGCATACACCTACAAACACTAAATTAGATCATTCAACTGTAGTGCTAAAAAATCCAATTGCTATTAAAATGAGTATGTATTAAAAATGATAACATGACGGCTCGCTTAGGACACAGAAATAAGAAAATGTTAAAATAAAATACTATAAAAATGTAAAAAACCAAAACCAGATAAGTTCGATTCCGACTCGCACACAAAGGATTCCGTATCACCATACAATATTGAACATTATGCAGTTAATGAAAAACAAGAATAAAAATTAAGATAACAAAATACGCAGAAAAAGGGTTCTCTTTGTATGGAGACCCCTTTTAATTTTTAACTTTATTTTATTTTTATAGCAACTATAGACTTAAAAAGTTCACATAGTGTATGAGCATTTTAAGCGTCTCCCTATTGCCACTATTAAATTAGAGAGAGAAAAAAAACATAAAGAAAACACGTTTTTTGAATGGGGACTTACTTTAATTTTTAATTTAATTTAATGTTTATTATATGTTGCCGTAGCGGCAATAAAAATAGACACTATGTGAAAATTTCAATTGTTCATTTATTACGGTTAATTACATACAGCCCGCTGATAGACAGACGGTCAGCAGAGGCTTATAATTGAACCCTCGTTAACACTCTTTGGTACGAAACGCTCAAAATGAAAGTGTACCAAACGTAATAATATATATTGACGAATTTATTACACATGAATGAACGTACAGACGCAAAAAAATTTTTTATAACATTTCTAAATGGCAAACGAGATTGGGAATCACTAGACATCAGGTGACCACCTTCGTTCATGGGCACTCGCAACCTCAAATACGCCGGCAGTGGGACGCCAGCCATTGAGAAGAAACAGGATATGTGTTGGAGGGGAGAGTAAGCCACTAGAACCCTCACGCACTGGACGAAACGCAACAGCGAAAGCTTTTACTTCGATTCTGTGAAAGAGTGCCATCTCGCCGGTCAAGCAGGTCCATTTTCGTACTGCAGTCAAATTGAATACGGCGTGGCTGTACCACAAACAATATCAATTATTATTTTTAAATTAATATAAATAGTAAAAAGAACCGAAAAAGAGTATTAATAATAAAAAAATATACTAGACCCTATTTTTTAAATTATTTTATATTATCATATCGATATAAATATATAATTATTTTTAACTTCATAAGCCTCCACAATTAGCTCTTATCGAATAGTTCACATAAGTAAGCGTACAAGCATACAGCTCTTGTCGGTGACGCCTTCAGACATAATAATAAGCTCTTTAAATTCTAAAACATTCGGTACCAAATATGACTATTTACTTGTTGTATATTTTTCAAGAATATCGAAATTTGAATATGATCTGTTAACTAATTCAGAATAAAATAATTCAATTTGACTATATAATCGCCACTTATCCTTTAAGTCTTATAGAACCATCGTACGTAAGGTGATTTATAGAAATTGTGGTTTGCTACCTAGAGGGTTTACGTATATAGTATCTTAGAAGAGGGGTCGGTCGATACCTACATCTAATTTGTCGGACTTTTAATTTGTGATCTTTTCAACATTTGACAGCGATTTCAAATATAATTTTGATTCAGCTCGGGCCAAGCTGATCAAACCAAAGGAAGACGGAGAGAAACCGAATATGACGATAAATAATGAATGGACAAATACAAAATAAATAACAAAAATAGAGGTACTTATGACGGGAGCTCACCCATCTGCACGGTCGCCCCTAAACCAAGACACGAATTCCCAGTTCGTTAACTTTACGCAGAAGCCCTTTGTGATGTGACATTAATTTGAATGACGTCATGTGAGCGATATTGCTGTTTCTCCGGCCGACGAGATACGCGATCAAAGCTTAGAAGTCGAAATACCTATAATATCCTTCGTTACGTCGAAACGATAGATTCCTTCGCATTATAAGAAAATACATTACACAACCCTTTTTAGTGAGGCAATATTGTATGTATATTTAAGCAAAAATAACATTAATAATCTCCACAACTGCATCTGAAAAGATCAAAATACGTCGTACAACCTAAATGTAAATCTAACCACTACAGGTTTTATTTATTAGAACGTCGTTAAATTGATCTAAAATATTTTTAAGCAAGACGTTTTCATATCGTCCAGAAAAAACTCTGTATTTCGAACAAGTCTTTTCTATAGTAAGTTTTATTGCTTATAAAAGAGATAAAGTATATTTTTAAGCTGTTCCATGAATATTATCGGATATTTTTACATTCTCAAAAATAAATCTTAGAACGACAACTTTATTTAGGTAAAAGTTGCTAATTGGATAACAAAATCTTGATTTACATTAGAAAAAAAGTCGAAATTTGGACAACAAAAATAAATTCGACTCCGTAAAAGATAAGTTAAAGATAAATTATCGCGACAAGATCCTCGTATCATCATCGACCTTTAACTGGTCGCAATGACACCAACATGGATGCGCTGGAGGGAAGCAAATATGTTATGAAGTATCATAGTAGTCTGGATTAGAAATGACGGGAGTACAGAGCCGGCCGGTACTCGGCGGCCTTTAGCCAGAAACTGGAGACGGAATGGGTAATTGATACTATAATGTGTCATGAAATATCTCGGGGTAGGGTGAATAATTCTTTTTTAATTCCAGTCCTCCCCTCGCGATGGCCACTATTTCACTTTTCGTTTACTTCAATCGATGCAGAACTTTCGGTGGCGTTTAGTGAAAAGAATTAAGAGCATAGTAGACATGTAAAAGAGTCGAAATTAAGTTAAATCTCGTTTAAAATTAATCATCAAAACACACATACACGTTTATTGATAATCATACTCATTACCCTCCTCGGCACGTCGCCGCGGTCGAGTAAAAAGCTGTTATGCGGTTTCATCCTGCGCTAGCGAACACGAACCGCAAACAAATGTAGACAGACGGTATAATAGCGTACCTCGGGTTACTGGGTTACGCTAAGAATTATGCTAATGTCGTAAACTGTCTCAGTAGTTTGTTAAGGTGATTATTTGTTTTAAACATCGACGATACAAGTGGCATAATATTATTAACACAATGAAAGTGTAAATAAATTATTATCGTTTTGACGTGACAACGTCTTAAATTAGGTTGCCGGGAGTCACTATGAAAAAGTAACGCTCGGTAACGTAACGATGAGTCACCGAACGAGAGAGGCCCGCCGAATGCCTTGCGTCTCTCTCCCACTCAACCATGATCGGTCTGCCGCGCGCGCAGCACTAGAGAATTATGCATAGCTTGCAAATGTATTGTGCGTTATTGTATGTATATTTGTATATAAATACGTATGTATGTGTAAAGGTAAAAATAAAATTTTGTTAATATGAAATTCGCGAGATTCTTTGTATAAATTAATGTTTTAAATATAATCTTTGTATAAATAAATGTTTTAAATTACTATTATTTCATCCTTCTTCCTACTATAATGAATATTCACATTAAAATGATTTTACCATTCAGTCGTTGTCACGCAAAATCCTCGCCCGTATACCGACTTACAGGCAACCAAATTTTATACAAGATTTTGACGTGACAACGTCTTAAATTAGGTTGCGGCTGGGAGTCATGAAAAGTGTAACGCTCGGTAACGTAACGATGAGTCACCGAACGAGAGAGAGGTCCGCCGAATGCCTTGCGTCTCCCACTCAACTATGATCGGTCCGCGCGCGCAGCAGCCTAGAGAATTAGTGCATAGCTTGCAAATGTATTGCAAGTTATTGTATGTATATTTGTATATAAATACGTATGTATGTGTAAAGGTAAAATAAAATTTTGTTAATATGAAATTCAGTGCGAGATTCTTTGTATAAATTAATGTTTTAAATATAATTCTTTGTATAAATAAATGTTTTAAATTGTTACTATTATTTCATCCTTCTTCCTACTATACGAATGAATATTCACATTAAAATGATTTTACCATTCAAAGTCGTTGTCACGTAAAACTTTCGCCCGTATACCGACTTTACAGGCAACCAAATTTTTTGTAATCAAATTAATAATGTCGTACATAAAATGATAAAAGTGCAGACTTACAGAAAGACAAAGGAAAACACCTAGCGAATCAGCTCATACGGTATAGGTTAGCGCATTGCGTCAAAGTAAATGAGATGCAATGCACCGCGCAACGTACACACATGCAATACAAAAACGAAACCCCGTTACATTTACATCAGAATTTTTATGTCTTAAAGTGAAAAAATATACTCAAAATAGATGTGTCCATGAAAAACGTAACGTTCGATCGTCCATTCCGGCGGGTCACTCCACTTAATTACCACAACGTAATAACATGTATTCGATCAGTTAACGTTACAAATTGAAGAGCCCCTCGTCGACCGGTCGCCGGCCGACACTCCAAGGCTTTGCCGTGTAGTGCTGAGCGCTGATCGCAAACATTGACCAGCCTCTCAATGAATACCGATGCGTCGATCGCCTGTCGTCGATATCTTAACAGTTGTAATTAAGCCCTTTCCGTGATTATTATTTACAATCGCCGAGGATGGCCTGTTTTAAGGTCTTCATTGAAAATGGAATACCTACGTAGGGTTTATAGTGTGTAATGTACTATTGAAGCATTGAATTCGAATAAAGAAATCGAGTTCTCTATTGGACGTTGCTTTTGATTAAAATAATGATACAGTTTAATTGATCAATAGTGTCGTTAAGATTGAATGTGAATAGGTAGGAAGAAATAAATGGTAATTCGAGCCTAACAACTAAGTTTGATTTCAGTGGTAAGTGCGGCAATTATTATTATGGTTATTCTTCTGTTGCTCATACAAAAACTCCTACTCGAATTTACTATAGCTTGTCGTGAGAGCAAACAGTTAGTTTCTGTTATGTAGTAGATATACGTACTAGAATTCACCCGTGATTTCACTCGTTTAAATTAAAAATACTTTCTTGGTTTTTTAAAACGATTCCACTCTAGTCTCGCTTCCGATCTCGCTATTGATCCTGTTCTCTATCCCGATTTAGTTCTGATTGGTGAACTTTAAGTACTAAATGTTATTCACTGGCCTGGTGTTATTTCCGCCTCGATCCCGTTCCCGTTCTCGGTTGTGATCCATATCGGTTTCAGTGCCAATTTAAATTTTCATCGGTCTAATATATTTTCAACGTTCAATCAATACAAAGGATGAATTTCTTTTATATCAACATGGAGCATATACTGATAAAACATATACACAGTATATCCGTGCCGACGGATGAAGCACAAAGACGCAGACAAAAATAAATCCAGAACGAATATTTTCAAGCTATTTCTGATCAGAGTGACGGTTATGTCAAATTCTACACGAGGGTCGATCTGAAAGTCCTTAGAAAATAGAAAATTCTAACAAGTTATTTTTACAATTATTGTTATGCAAAATAGTATCCGTTAAGATCAACACATCGTCGCCTTTGATGGTACCACGGAGAAAAACACTGCCCACTGGCACTTAAGGGCCTCTTCGACGGCCTTTTCATTCGCAGCCACTGCTTCCTCGGCGTTCATATACCGCTTTCCTCGTAGATTTTCTTTTATTTTAGGAAATAAATAATAAATAAATCAAAACCGCATGGTGTGATTGGGCTGTAAGATGGGTGAGCCAATATTTCTATACCTAACCTCTCCAAATAGTTAGTTGTTTGTCTGTCGGTATGTCGTGAGACGTTGTCATAATAAAGGACAATCCTATTGCGAGGTCGTTTTTCCCGAACTTTTTTCAAAACAAGAGGCAAACGAATGTTAGTATACCAGTCTGAATTGACTATTTTTCTATCTTCTAATACAACTGTTGTATAATGACCTGTCATCTCGATGACAGAGGCCATCTTTTACGGATGCTTCGACCTCACTTTGCTTTAGTAAGCAAGTTCTTGGAAGGAAACACCCACTGAGCAGACTGTCTTTTGATTTGGGAATAGTAACTGTAAATCCAGCTTTAGTCACCTGTACCTATATCGTATACAGCATTTGAATCACCATCGGCAAATCTTTACATCATTTCGTAGCACCAATTAACACGACGGAGCTTTTATGCTTCGGAGCTTTTATGCTTCTGTCAAATTATGAGGTATTTATGGATACCTCATAATTTGACCGAAGCAAAGTTTTTTGATCATTAAATGTTCATGAAGGATTTTGTGCACTTGACTCACATCGATGCCTAAGGTTGTCCAAATCTGTTGGTAAGTCACTCTTTTGTCAAGTCTCTATCATGAGCCGCACAGGACTGATGTTGTCTTCGGTCATCGTGATAGAAAGACGTACCTCAAGGAGATCCTCAGTCAGATTAGTGCGACCACGTTTGAACTCGTTAAACCAGTTTTATTGGCAAGGGATGCAGCTTCATCATGAAAAGCCAATCGAAGTTTGTTATAACTTCCTTGTTGGCTTAAACATCGATGGAAAATCATAGAAAATCGTGGCATGAAAATTTTCTCGCATTAAGTTCATGTTGACGTTATATAAATCATTTTCTTTAGAAGCCAATTTGTGAAAACAAATGACAGATGAATACAATATACATAATAAGGGCAGAGTTTCTTTTTTTAAAATTTAAATAAATTTTTATTTTACGGTTTTTAAATGTCGTTCTAAAAAATTGAACTGTCACCTATGTAGATAATTAAATATTTGTATTATGTAATGTGTGAAATTTTCAATGAATTGGTTAAAAATACGTTTGATCAGAATAAATTGTGTCATATTTGTTTCTATGAAAAAAATATTAACGTATCTGTGCTAATTAATGTTGACTTATCTGTTGCCCTGTGGAACACTTCGGGTAAAAATATCCTTTGAAAAAAAAAGTACCAAAGAAGAGAATACATATTACTATTTTTCTTGGTCCTTTGTAATTTTCAACTGATTTTTCGTGCAGTCGCGACTTCCTAATCTTGTCATTGGCACTCGGCCGCCCTCTCCTCTCGATCCTCATCGCACCTCGCATTTTGTTACCTTTATCGCCCGCCTGTCGTCGGCGTGTGTTTCAGCGTGGCCATTCCATTTCTACTTCGTGAAAAAGTCGGAAACATGTTTTGTTTTATTATATGTGCGTTAGTATTTCTCATTTTGTCGCTTGTTAGGTATCTGTGTGTCAAATGACCTTTGCGTAGATTTATTTTTGTGGTGAAAGGCCCCAGACTAGCCGACGTAAATGAGATATGATAATATTCCCGAGCTCCATAACTGCTTTTTTTTTTGCTCTAATAAGGATCTGCGATTTGTGTATGTTTTTGTGAGTCGAAAAGCCTTTACAAGTCACCGATGAAAACACACGGAGTTATTTTTGTCTGTTCTTTACCTTCTGCCTCCATTATCCCGTAGTTTCACTTTTGCACTACACCGTAAGTTCGTTATATAGCCCACTTGTTTCTTATTTTGTCAATTTTCAGTCTGAAACGTACATATTTACTACCATAATAGTATATTTATATTATACGTTATATATATATACATAAATTATATGTATAAATTATACGGGTATAAATGTATAAATCACAAAATCCCTAAAAGAGACCAGATTATTAATTAAAGGTCCAGTCGCCGCGAATTTCTCGCACCACGAGGTCTCCACTAACTCGTTTAAACTTTAAACAGATTCCGGAAACTACGAACCGGCCCTCATTAACGGCACGTGTATGCACACGACGGAAAATTCTAAATTAGAGTCCGTAATCGTTCAACGGCTAAATTAACCGAAAAGAAAAAAATGTACAATATTATCGATAAACGCGCACACAATTATCTTCTTACATTTTCATTTCAACCGAGAGCGACACGGGTCGCGACACGTTCACCCTATCTGCGGCTATGCTATTCTGATTTGATATTATACGTGTGTGTGCCACATTAAAAAAAGCCACGTGACCGATGACTCGGTAAACATCTGCCGTGTCGGAGCAACGCGTGTTGGCGCGTAAAAAAACGCAACATGTGGTGCGCCGTGACGCGGCGCGGGCCCCCCATGCATCCGGTGAAGATATAGAATACTACGGTTAAATGCTTGCTTTGTAAAAGGTTAAAGCGTCCTTTCGGCGTATTCTAACTATACCGTATTAAAGACATGGTACGAATATGGACGTACGATACAAACATTGTTTTCATATATCTCTGTTTAACACGTGGGAAGAATCATCTTTAACGATTAAAATATATTGTTGATTTCCTAAACACTGAATAGTGATATGTCTTATTATGAATAACAGAACCTCAAAATGAACAAGCCCTGAAATGTAATAAACACCTGCAAGCTTACTTTCTGAATCCAACACTATTTAATGTATCACGATAAAACTGAGTAAGATTAGGTACAAACATCCACTATGATCTGTTTGCTTTTCTGTAAAATTCATTAAGCTGTTTCAGAAACATCAAAAATACAGACACGGAAATCTCAAAAATAACTATACGTTTTCAGATACAGTATGTAAATCATATTTCACTTGACTTTTACGTAAATTTTAAAATTTCAAACAAATATTTCAGTTTTATGTACTTATATTTGTACAGATATCAAAAAGACGTGTGGATTTTTCTTAACTCTAAAAGAATAAGTCTTCTATCTCAATTTTTATTAATTTGACGAATTTTTCTAATGATTAATCAATTTTGATATCCAAATTTGAATTAAATCCTATTTTTCACATATTTATACGTCGTATTTTGTCTAAAAATAGCAAATTACAGACAGGCCTTCTATCCAACAACTTCTAGATTTTACATTCGAATAAGAGCCAGCGATCATCATAATATTAAAAGACATATTTGTATATTCATTATTTTTTTTAAATGGAACATAGCAATAAGTCTCCAAGAAAAATTAAAAAAACCAAATACTCTACTGAACATCATCACATAAGTAAGGCTGTTATGCGCACACATACGTAGTATGTATTATTTACTGATCTTCCAGTTGCACACCGGCCGAGTAAGAGAGAGAACGTAAAAGTGTGATAAGGATAGCAGAGACCGGCAGAACAGGTAAACGGCGCGGGCGCAACAAACCCAATACAATCACGAGCTCGGCGCGGCGAGAGGTGCAACTCAACTAGAGTAACCATTATTCCATTCAACTAGAAACATAATAAAAAGGCTATATTATTTATTTTTTACTTTCAGAAACACACTAAATATTCCATTTGAATGTGGAATATAAAATTTTAAAAGGCGAAACTTTAAATTATGTCAAACGCTGCTAGAATAATATTGCTCGGTACTGCATCACAAAGAAAAACGTGTCTCAAGTCAGTAAGCATTTTTAAAAGCAAGAGGTCCCTCAACTACGATAACAATTTCATTTATGTTTAGCAAGTTAATGCTTCGCTTTGTATTTAGGTACTTATTAACTAATACAATTAGTTTATTTCTTTTTAGTTCGTTTTTTGGAAAGGCAGTCGTGTTTTTTTTTTTTATTTCTTCTAGCTTATGTAACTCGTATGATGATCCATTCACTCATTTAAACATTCCCATCTTACTAAACTCTAATTAAATCGTTTATAGGAAAATATGTAATATTTTGTTTTGCAAGTACACGCTGCCTTTATACAATTTATGCATATAAATGACATAGTTTTGTAATATGCTTATCAAGGCCTTTAATTTGATACTTGTATTGTATTAATTGAAGAATTATTTTTTTTTAGATTTGAAAATGTGGCGTTTTCAAACTACTGCCACACTGATATGTTTTTCACAAAATTTATAACCACAGTCACTCGGGATGATGTATGGATTCTAATGATATTTCATGCAAACCTGTTCAGGCATTTAAGTTTCGGTGGAATAAAGTAACTTACATATATACATGAACCCTGTAAATATTACACTCCTTTTTTTGGGCAGTCGTGTAAAAAGTCTATTCTCATGTAATAGTGTTAAAATATTATACATCTATATAAATACATATATATATATAAAAGAGGAAACTGGCTGACAACGCACAGTTCCAAACTACTGAATCTAAACTTGAAATTTTGTAGAGCTTCTCATGTGTATTTTGTCTGTTTTTTTGACGTGTTTCAATCATTTATTCCATTACAATAAAACTAGCTATATATTGAACATGTGAATGAGAAACCTTCAAGAAAATAACTTACATGTTTATATTCCTGCCACTAAAAATTCAAAAAATTCATTTACTCTTAGAAAGCTACACTATTTCCGAGAAACATAGCCTAAATTTTATTTTTATACAACTAGTGTTCGATACGTCTTCGTCCAAATCAAAACCTTAACCGGTAGCAAGATCGAAATTGCAGACAAGACGAGAAATAAAATTGAAAGTCGAGACCGGGATCGAAATCGAGATGAAACCAAGCTCAAAATCGAGCGTGGAATCAAAATTAGAATCAAATACGTGACCGGAATGGGAATGAGGAGCAATACTCAAACCAAAATTTAAAGCGGGACCGAGATCGAGAATGAAATCGGAATCTCCTTGGATCAAGATTGGGAGTCGGAAATAAAAGGTCCAGTGCAAGGCACCGCCATCAGAATCGACAATGAAAGAAATTGTTATTGAGAGCAGGACCGGGACTACAATTGATAATGTACCGATCGGGAATCTTGATTTCGTGATGGGGCGACATGCAAGATGAAGGAATTCATATTAATGTCTACGCGGGCGGATCAGCGAGTAAAAGCTAGTATCACAATAAAGCTTTCGACCCCTATATTCCCCGAGCTATACATCTAATTTCAATATGTTTATAACCACTATATCTTGTACTGCCTAGACTTCAAGGAACAGAAGTCGGGACTGCAAAGTTCGTCTCTTAAATTAATGTAGTTCGGATATTAATACATTCATAACTAATAAGCAGGCTAACTTATGAGGCATGTTGTGCCCGCGTAACGCAAAACTCGACGCATGGTAACCCTAAACTTGGCCCCCAACTCGATTCAACGCCGATATTACAACGTGACTCCTTTCACTCATTTCACAAGTTATTATACGAATAGAAATACTCCATCTATTACAAATAATAAACCTGGCTGAATCGCATTCAAATTGCTAGAATGTCCATTAATTTTTTATTCGCACAAAATTTTGTACCTTCGGCGTGAATATTGTAATAACGGCAGTTTCGGAGCATTACCTGAAAGAGAAAAATAATAATAATTTAATTTACAAAATTAAACTACACATTTATACTAAAACCAGCTCTATATAATAATTAGAGACAAACTGGGTAGACGGAATAACTCTAACGTACTTCATGAATTAGTAAGTCAGTATCAAGTTAGGTCTATGAGAATGAGCAGTTGCGTCCACAAAGGCCCGAAACTGAACAATCCGATACATCGTCATGGAACGTGTCGTCAGTTGTGCGTTTGGAAAGTGCCACGTTGCCGCATTGAACGAGGCGATGCTACAGAGTAAAACAGTCATAGACAAAACAGAAAAGGTTGAAGATTTTGTAACAAATGCCAAGGATATTTTAAACAAACAAACAGGGTTTGATAATAATATTAAATGATAGCTAGTGGTTCAGGTTTACATTTTTTATATCCTTAACGTATCAAGGATAATAATATAACAAGGATAATAGAATAATTAGAAGAAATATTATTCAATACTAGCTTTAAAATATTTTCATGTCGTTAATTCTATTCATGAGTTTATCGTGAGTACGAAAAAGTTTAAGATCTATAAAAAATAATAATCTAGTAACTGATGAGGCGTTAATATATGTACCCATATATTTGGTTCATTACACGAAGCAATAAAACAATAAAAAATATCAATATCACACCACTGCATCCAAATGAATACTCGAATAGCAATTGAAAAGCAAGACTAGTATTAGGAATATTATTTATTATTAGTAAAAAAGTCATTTACATTATTTTGCTTATTTATTAAATGATTAGGGAAACCTGACTTAGGGCAGAGGCGTTAATGACCCTTCTAAGAGAAATATTATTTAAATCTGTGGACTGTGAACAAACCCAAGCTTTACCGAGGAAGAACAAAAAAGGGATAGTCACGGGCGGAGAACACCTGCCTCCACCTTATTTTTTTAAGGTATTTTATAAGCCACAGCTAAGAACTTTATCACTTAGGGACCAGTTCCCTGCAGTGGTACGGCTTCAGTTAATCGAACGAGAACCTGCAAATTACTATACCTAGCGAATAAATTATAATTTCAGTGCAATTTATAACTTTATGAGTGGTATAGAATAGAAGTCGTAAAGTGGGTACATATATAAATATAGTAACTAGGTAACGAATTTACTTTGAGTCTGTTTTCTTGTTAAAAATTGTACTTCTATATCTATATTTATTACGTATTAAACGTATATTAGTAAAGACAGCCTTCTGATAACTGTCAACTATAATAATATAATTGTATACAGATAATATAATTCACTATTTGGAGCATGATTATCGTAATAAATATTCTTTGATAAGTTTCACAAAAAAAGTTAACGTAGGTGTATTAAGTTGAAATTACGAAAAAAAAACTACAATTTTACAAAAACGTTTGACAATTATCCATACACATTATAAAACTAGTCTCTGTGTCTATGTGTTTACAACTCGAAGGCTACTGATCCAATTGACATTAATTTTGTTTAGCTCTTAAGAGAATATCAATTACAATGTCAACAGAAATATCAATTGATTCAGCCACGGTCAACACTGGTCGAGGATCGGATTCGCAATCAGCATTGTGATCGGGATTAGTAGCGAGAGCGAGATCGTGTCATAAAAAAATAATTTAGCGGCAATTCGTGATCTCAGAATGAGTTCCTCTGGATTTGATCGAAATCGAATCGAGAGCGGGGCCTAGATCGGGATCGGGATCAGAACTGTGGTTGTCAGCGTTACTCGTCGATCTAAAAAATGAAAAATTCATTTTACAGCTGCGCGGGCGGCGGGACCACGGATGAAAACTAAATAGTTACAGTAATAATGCAATTAAAAGTGTTTTCTTACTATATTTCAATACGAAATCAACACCGCATTATCAATTATATATCGACCTATCATCATATTCCATTTCTGGCCAGAAATCTCCGTTCTTGGATGATCAGTATCGCCTAGTGTATGAGCACCGCACCTAACGCAATTCTCATCACACTCATTAAGAAATTCACATAACTTCGATAATCGCTTTACGAAGTACCTATAGGTTCTTTCAGGATATTCCAAATGATAATTGACACTCAGCTCTGCCTATCAGCTGCGTTGGGTTCAACACGTTTTTTACCATTGTAGTTGACATGTACTATATTTATTCTGTGATATTGCATTCGATCGCTCAAAAAAAATCATTTTTCGATAATTCGGTCAGACATCTTTCCTATTCATCTCCATCACTACAAATGACGTATGTCATGTTGGTATCCAAACCGTGATTAATTCTAAAAAAAATAACTAAAATAAACCTTTCCTAAAAATGCTTGGTATAAATAGATAAATACTAAATAAATTCAACAAAGGCCACATTTTTATATTCAAGTAAAGGAATCCGACAAATTTTACCCCTCGATCGAAGTTACACAACTAATGGAATATTATTTAAAATCAATCTAAGCAACAGCACTTTTACATCTTCCATGTATAATATCGACATTAACGAATAACAACATATTTTGTCCAAAAAGAAATACACTAAGCTAAGATTATTTGAAAATAAGTTTTTTCAAAACGAGCATCAAATTAAAAAAAAGTATATTTCTCACGAAACCGTATATTTCGTGAATTTAACGCAGGCATTATTTTTAACAATCATTTCAAAAAAGAGATTCACACAAGTACTCACACAAGTTACACAAACGTTATTATTTTGTAAAACAATATAGTTCTTAAAACGAAGGATGTGGCGGGTCAAACACTCAACTGCCACACAAAGAAAATGTTTGAGCCTGCAGAAATAGCGGCAATTGTATTGTCGTGACCGAAGGCTGCGATTCACACACGGCTCAGCCGGTTCACATGCAGTTCTACGCTTGTACGGGTACAATGAACAGACAAACATGTTATTATGAATTACGTTTGATTTATAATTTTCCCGTATTTTTATTTTTTTATTTCCACATTAATACTTCAACTTCGTGTGAATTAAGATGAATAATTCTAATCTTCGGGATGTTTTTTTTTCGTATTATACAACTATACATTAAGTACATAAATACATACAAGTACACATCAAAGGTCAAAAAATAGAAAACTTACAAGATGAATTTAGTATCTCTAGCTGTTTGTCGTTTTTGTCTAAATATTATACGGTCAAAATTTATTATGAAAAGTATTTTTGTTTGATTCTTATTCGCATTTATTTTTACTTATCCACAAAATTGTATAACAAAGTACCAATCTCATTATCACCGAAGTCGCTGTTATCCGATTTTTGTGTGATATAATGATTCAGGTTTCTAACAGATGCGATTTTCAAGAGAATAACGAAGAGATAAACTCTAATGAGATAAAATGATAAAATCTAAAATGACAAGTTTTTTTTTAATAAACCTGAATATTTCACCAAATCGGAATTCTTTATATGAAATTTTACCACCTTTCTGATGACTAATTGCTGTGAAATTTTGCATATGAATATATTAAATAATGATAATGCAATAACGTGCTGGTCGTGACTTGATGCTCTAAACAGGCTTGCTGCCTACTCATGTGAGAATTTGTTCATTGCCCAATACCATCGCCATGGAGTTTGTACAAAACTTTATTTTGACAACAAATCGTCCTTAAAGTTGATTGCCTGCCTGTAGTTGCTGCAGCTAAAGTTGTGTCCTTCCTACGCAACGTTTAGCTGACTTCTAGTATCGACTTCAAGCTTTGTATATACATGCATTTCATTTTTAAAGTAAAACATAATTTTGGTTCGTACAGCAGTCGACATCATACTAAACGATGGAACTTTTTAACAATTATGTTAGTAATCAAATGAAATTTTGTAAGTATTTTCGATGAATAAAATAGGTAAGTTAGAAAGCCTATGAGAATCATAAAAAATATTTGGTTTGAATGAATGCAATTTAAGAGCAAATAACGATACAAAAGTAACCTAAGTCAGTCGATCTAGTTCTCATTATTAGAGTCGGTGTTGTACATTCAACTCTATGACTGATAGAACTTCAAGTGGATATTTGTTTTAGTGTACGTTTCACAATACAATTTGACAAGCATAATGACTAAGTTTATCAAGAAAACTAAGTTTCGACAGGGTATAATACCCCTTTCGAATTTGATGCTATTGTCTATGTTTAAAATAGGAGTCCTGTAGTGAAATGTAGTCATCGACTAATTCGCTAATTATATATAATGTAACCCGAGCATACATACGGACGACAAAATACAGTATTTTTGCAGAAAGTATTGGCAAAATACGTACGGGTTTAGTTTCTTCGAAAAACAAATAATTAATTCTTATTTGTTTTTGTATCCTATCTTAACTTATTAAATTTTCGGCTATGAAAACACACATTCAGCTAGCGATGAGCATGGCCGTGGGACGTAAACAATGTAAATATCTCGATCTGTGTTGCAAGCGAGACCTAGCGAAATTAACGGCCGGGCAAATATTAGCGAAGTAAATAAGCGAGTTGGAGTAGGTAGCGGCGCGCGTCGGCGGCGGCGGCTCGGCTCGCTTAATTAAGGATTCTATAAGGATATTTTTACAAGGAATGCCAGTAAGCAGTGGCGAGCGAGCGGGACCTGTCGAGCGTTAATAATCAGCCCCGAGACCGACTGAGAAACGTCGCCGGCTCCGCGCGCGACACGAATACGTATAACTCGACTTAGCGAGCGCCGCGCGGACCCGGCGCGCGTTTGGGAGCCGGCCAAACAGTTCGCTGAAAACGAGTTCAGTAATATATTAATGAAATGAAAACCGGACAGTTATAGCGAGGAAGTACTGCATGGCGATACTTGTACTCGGCGATATGGTCGTGAAATTTGTTTATCGATTCTACGCGCTGTAAATAGGCAGGAATCTATTGATCATTTAAATAATGATTCGAATGCGAATTTCAAGTATTTTAAAACATCCTACACCAATTTTTATTAACGAAGTTTTATTGAAGTGGAATTTCCATAGCACAACGGTTTGGAAGTCTGCAGTAAGTGCAGAATTCGTTAAAAATCCAAATTTGAGAGTGCGTGGTCGAAAAAAGGCTGAGGTACATAAATTCTTGAAGGCTCATCCGACTTTTCTTGATGCAAAACAGTCCTTTATACATGATTTATTTATGCTTATACGGAGTCTGAAAACAAATAAATTGTGATTCAGTTATAGGTATTACAAGTAAAAGTCAAAATTGCTTAAGTACTTCATATGTATTTTTTAATATCTTTAATAACGGAGGTTTATTACATTTAGTTTACACAAGTAATATACATATCGTGTACTTAAATAAACATGTACAACGAATGTATAGTAATAATAAAAATATTATTAAAGTAATAATAAAGAGTTTATAGAGTAAATATAAAACAATAATATTTCGTTAAAATATCGTCAATCATACGTGTTTACATAGATGAGGCACACAAATTTTTAAAAAATCTTAAGAATTAATATCAAGACACTAGACTGATCACGAACCAATAGCAATCTACTAAAGGAAGAAGCTAATCTTGCTCAGAATCGGTTTTTTTGATGATATCATCCTCTGAACGTTTTACTTGGAATCCGATCACTGACGAAGCAAAGAGAAAGGCAAAGTGTGCGGTATTAATATTTTATAAAATGCATGTACAATCAATCCCATTTCATAAATAACAATATACTTATAGCTAGCGCCGTACTGAAAAGTAGTTTGAATAAAATACATAATTAAATTAAACTTTATATATATATAAAGTTTACAAGTACGTGCGTATAGTTGGTTAATATTGTTTTCAATGTCGATATAATTCATTTTAAATGGAGTAAGTAATCGTAGTTGTTTAAAATCAAACTGTCAAACTGCACTGAAAAGTACAAACATTCGCTATCAAATCAAAAATTTCTTTTAATTACATATCGAAACAATAATAATAATATAAATTCACGCCTACTTCCCAGAAGGGTAGGCATAGACTACAGATTTCCATATGGTACGACCTTTGCATATCTCTCTTGCCTCACTGACATCCATCAATCTTTTCATGCAAGTTCTTCGGTTTCGGGTGCTTTAAATTTGGCCTTTTTAATATGCCCCAATATGGTCTGCATAGGATTTTCTAGGGCGAAACTTGCCGACCTTTCCATCACACACATTCGCTCTATAGATTTGTTTTGTCCGTGTATTTTTATTCATCCCTTCCAGATGGCCAAACCACTGCAATATATATCTTTCTACTCTAGTCACTACATCTTCCTTCAAACCACACCGCTCTCTAACATCATTGTTTCTACATCTATCTTTCCGAGACACTCCACACATACTACAAAATAGCAAACAAGGCCCCATTCACTTTATTTCCCGCATTCTCTCTCCTTTCGATGTCTCTGTCATGTTTACCATCATTTGTAAACAGACTACCCAATTACACAAACTCTTTCACTTGTTCGACTTTCTCACCTTCTATGAGTATATCGCATTCAGTCGTGCTTTTGCCTCTTTCAAACACCGTCACCTTAGTCTTACTGACATTTACTTTCATACCCCTTTTCTTAACAGAATCATTCATTTTATTTACGATCTTTCATCGCCCGCACGCCGACAGCGCAAGGATTACTTGATCGTCGGCGCACAGGAGGCGTTTGACAGACAGCTCATCCTACCTTAGTCCACACTCATACTCTTTCAAATCATACAGACAGCTATCCATGTATAGGTTGAATAGCCACGGTGAAGCCACATACCCCTGTCTGACATCCCTGTGGATGTCAAACCAGTCGGTGTATGCTCCATTTATTCAGACGCAAGCACTGGAATAAATCCGCTACTCACACCATGCATGGATAGAGTTCTCCATACATCATTTCTTTTCACTCTATCATAATGTTTTTCCAGATCTACGGAAACACAGAAAACCTTTTGGCTGCTGGCCAAAAACTTGTGTGCAATGTTTCGCAGAGAAAAAATGTGGTCCGTACATCCCATGCCTTTTCGAAATCCCGCTTGTACGTCCCAAATATTGTTTTCAGTCTCATTCATAACTCTTTGGGTAATGATTTTCGTACACAGTTTGCTAACGACGCTGAGGATAATTTGTGCAAACCTGCCGTGAGCCTTTTCCTTTATAGAGAGGTACAATGACTGCTTTACACCAGTCATTAGGTACCCTATGGCTTTTCCAGCATTAGTTAAAAATCTGCTACAGCAGGCTTGCCACTACACCCCCACCGCACCTTAGCATCTCTGACGAAACTCTTATCATATCCAGCAGCTTTTCCAACTTTCATACGTTTTAGTGTTTTCATAATTTCATCCATTGTAATTTCACTTTCATTTCTATCATCAATCGTACACTTAGTTGCAGTAATATTGCCAAAAAATACATTTTCCGAAAGATTCAAAACTACCGATTCGCTCTTCGATAAAATAAAATACATTTAAAAAACCTTTTGATGAAAAAAAAACTCAAATACGCAATAAAGATAATATGGTAGAACATAAGTTTATAGTGTCGAAATTTTCATTATATCACAGCACTAGTGATAAAAAACCGATCAAGGTAGACCTCGGTTTCCCTAATCCAGGGTTCCATTCCAACGATCCTTATGAAGCGAAATCTACTATTGTACTAAGCTTAGATTACAAAATACACGTCACTCCTTTTAAATTTGAACTAAAGAAAATATAACAACACACACACACACACACGCACACACACACACACATATATATATATATATATATATATATATATATATATATATATATATATATATACTTCAAGAGCAGATGCCCATCGTACGAAAAGTAATGTACTTCCCCTTAAACGGTTGGTAACTAGATTGTTACTATAGATAACAGAAAATTGTGAATTTTTAAATTACTTAAAAAATGGTTTTACTTAAAATAACTTTCATTAAATTTATTCATAAAACTTTGTTGCTGTTATTTTTTTTTCAGATTTTTAAAAACGTGGTTCAAAAGTTAGAGGGGGACACAAAGTTAACGACTTTCGAAGCTAATAAGCCGCAAAATATACACCTGAGAGAAAGAAGTTACTTAAAAAGGTTTTGTACATTTTTACATAGATACGACACCCCGTACAACGAAGACGCGATAAAAAAAATTTGTTCCTCAATATCATGTACTGCAAGGTATTGCTAAAATATTTTAATAATTTCTTTACTAAATTTTATAATAGCGCACGTAACATAGAAACCAAAATGGAGTAATATTGTAATTATTATTACTAATAGTATTGTTTTTAACATACATTTAAATACTACATGTAATAAGCACATATTACACCAGTAAGTAATATTTAAAAGGCTTTTTTTCGTCAGACATCTGAAACTACCTGAAAATATCTCAACTAATACAGTATTTTTGTTTATAGCATTTCTAAGGGACAAACCAGCCCATGTATACTCGCGAGTATTCATGGCTCAATAGAGTTAGTTACCAGTGCGTTGCCGGTTTTTAGGAACGGCCTTGTAGCGACGAAATAGTGGGCTAATGGAAGGGAGTGGGCAATCTGAACTCTCACTCACTGGACGAAACACAACAACGAAAGCTACCATTGCTCGTCTTTATTATGCGAGAGTATGATATCTCACTGGTTGAACCACCCATTTTTATACTGTAACCAAGTTGGCCACAGCATGGCTCTACGTACATCAGTGTATTGGCAATTACCATTACTATGTACCAGCTGTATAAAACGACGGCTTCTAAGAACTTGATGGCTCTACGTACATCAGTGTATTGGCAATTACCATTACTATGTACCAGCTGTATAAAACAACGGCTTCTAAGAACTTGATGAGCTGATACAGGAGATTTCTTTATACTGGTAACATTGTATACAGACAGCATTTTTGTTGTATTTATGTATATATTTTTTGTTGTATGATAGGGGGATCTACATTCCTTACAAGTGCCAGGTAGTGCATACATCTATCCAAACAACCAAACTAATGCACGTTCATAGAAAAAAAATCATTAATTTTTATTCTAAAATCATGTTAATTAAAATATTCGAAGAGATGTAAGCTTGTTTGCTGAATTGTGCTTTTTAAAACAATATAATTTCTATATCGTACAAATTAATTATAGCGCAACAATGACGAATTAAGATGAACGTGCCTCAATATCTTTTTTGCGATAATAAGGCAAATTGGTGCGTAAAAAATGGCAAATTATACGCCAGTAACCCAAATATACAGATTATTAGCCTACTAATAATTTAAAAAACTAAAAAACACGCTTTGATAATAAATCGAACTAAAAAGTGAAAAATAATTCTTAATATGGCTTTGTGCCATATCTTTCGTACTATTTTTGGACTAATCATGTCGATCGAATATTTTCGAAAGCTGATTTATCGAGCACTCCATGCTTTTTTCCGCAATAATACATACTAATATTTTTCGTTCATTATTTTATTGCTATAAAAAGAATTGTTTCTCAGTTTTTAGTACAATTTATCATTAAATCGTGTTTTTTAGTTATTTTAAACTATATTATGTTTTCTAAATTTTTAGTCTCAAAACGATATCAATAGTATCTATAAACTTTGAGCCTTGATTTAAGAATATCTTACGTGTGGCAATGAATTTAAATTTATATCATTCATGTCTAAGTAACCTTTCCATTTGATCTAACGCATCGTTATTACAGTACAATGTGTGAAACTTTGCCGCTCTGAGGCGAGTCACAAAAGCATCTCAATGACTTAAAAAAGGAACGAGGGTCGGGGAGTGTAATACCTGCGCATTTTATGATTCGTATTTTTTATGTAATTTCAAAATTTCGATTTTTTTTTTTAATATTTTTGTTCCAAAATTTTTTTTCAAAATTGTTAAATTTTATGTTTCATATAACTATTTCTTTTTTCCAATTTTCAATTTGAAATTTTACAAAATTTCAGATTAAAATTTCTACGAAATTTTCTTTTTCAGTATATGAAATTATTATACTGCCATCGTTCCTTGATAAATCTACAAAGTTTAAATGAAATCTGACAGTTGAAAGTGGATCAAAATCGAGTCGAAAGGAGTCGCTTACAAACATACAAACATACAGGTGAAGCTGATAAAAGCTTGTTAAAAATAAAAGAGCTCAGAATTATTTCACGTAAAACCTAAAAAAAGTGTAGCTTTTTGCATTCCCTACTTCTTCCGTGGTTCGTACGGAACGAGGTGCTAATGAACGTCTTTATCATGAAAAAGACAGCTATTTTCCTTTCATAACGTATATTAATAGGCGAAAAAACACCCAAATTGAAACTGTAATGAACTAAATTTACATAGCGCCATTAATTCAGAGATTAATAAACAAAACGAAAGACTCCTTGAATTATTCACTAGTTTGTGATTGCAGCTAATTATTCACGCCGTCGAAGTTATTAAAACGATTAAAGGCCAAATTGAGGACACAGAACTCGATATGAATATCCGGTTTTAGGTAAATATTCTAACTCGTTTAACGGACAAACCCGTACACAAAGACCGTATGTTATAACATTATGGTATAGATTAAGTGGTAATCTTATGCGTAAATAGGACTTTTAAGTACTTCACGCGTTATTACTAGAGCATCGCTACAGCGGTACTGGGAGAATTAGTGGGGGCGAGCGTTAATTCGGGCGTCTATTTTACAGGTATCAATATTTTGAATATTATGAAAAACGTAAAATATGATGTACCTAGTGTTCGTTTCGCAAAGAGATATTTAATGAGAATTATATTTATTTACGCTTAAAAATTTTACATGACACTTTTGAAAAACGCACCCAAATCTAAACCACACATAAAAATATAATACAAACAAATATTTTCGAAACACTATCTTTTTATCGGGACTTTCATTAATATAAAAGTCAATTTCTATTTTAATATGATCATTCATTTTCTTATTCCAGGTTTCTTTTGACGCTCGATCAACAATGAAAAAATCTATTCAGCCGTTTAGTCGTCAAAAAGTAAAAAAAAACAAAGAGGCTGACAGATAAATCCACTCGGATTTATACAATTACAAATTTTATCAAGGTAGATTTAGTAGCTTGGTCATCAATCTGCATATACTTTATGCACATAAAACCGGCCAAGAGGCTTAATATAGGTTTCCGAAGCTGTTGCTACAATGGAATGCACTATAGGTGAAAAAATTATGTTGTTACACTTTTTTCCATGTTTCCCTCACATAATTACAAACTATACTTTTTTATTTGTGCCTTTCCGTATGAAAGTCACTTACTGTCAAATTCAGAGACGACAGTTGAACATTAATACCGACTTTAGTCCTACAACTAACGGTAGACTAACGAAAACTCTATTTAGAAACGCGTACTAACGTTAATACCGGTACTTGGGTGGGACTAGCGACCATTGTTTTATTAAACCACCTCGAACCAGGTTTAAGTGAGTTAGTACGGGATTTATGTGACAGGTTAAGAACAGTTGTATATGTGAAATTATTTCAAATTTGTAATTATGGAAATAAATGAGTGTGATGATATAAATGATATTATAGAATATAAAGAAATTAATGAAATACGAATCGAACAACCCGGATTTATCGCAAAATGATTGATCCATTCGAAATTTTTACTTTGTACTTGCAACTTTATTTTGTGATTATTGATGTCTGTTTGTTTATTTTTAGTAATCTTAATTTTGAACTGAATTAAGTTAATTAGAAAAACATTATCTTGTTCACTCCAGTTCTCGTCCCTTTTTCTTTTTTTGCATAATATTTGGCTGTTAATTAACGCCATTTCAAATTACACAAGGTAAAGTAAATCAATAATTAAAGTCGAATTTAAAGCCTCGTATGCCAATAATACCACATTAGATCGATAACTGTTAAAATAATCCCTTGTTAAAGCGACTAATTACAATAGGCAGTTGATTTTTGTTATGCGTATAATATAGCATGTATTCGTAAATAGCATTATTATTTGTTGCCATCTAAAATATCTAATATCGGTGCGTACAAATGCTGGACTTAAAGACGACCCTGCATCGAATTGACGTAGGTTAGTTAATTAGGTCTTAATACTGGATCAGTTAAAACCACCTTAGTACGTATGTTAGTAAAGCGAATTGGGCAGGAAGAGTGTAATGAATAAATTTAAGCGAAATTAAAGTCCTCATATGAAGCGGGTTCAAAAATATTTGATAAAACTGATAATTACATTGAAGACGTAGGATAAATGACTCATAATTAATTATGTTTTGTACAACAACACGATATAATACAATACAATTTCACTACAATACGCTAATTTTGATTTCCATATTTGTTGAACTTAAAACAGGGTTGCTGTTAAATGCAGGTGTATGACGATAGCGACGGCAGTGCGTTGGGGGACGCTCAAGATGAATAAAGTCTGCGATTCGTACAGGAGAGTTCCATCCCAGGGCAGCATTACCGTTAAATCTATGATTGCAGTGAGCATGTAAACAATCAGCGAGAACCTTTCACCAGACGAACAGTGGGTGTTGTTTAGTATTAAAATAACTTTTCAATTTTTTGCGTTAATTAAAATGGTTTTTTTTTGGTTTTTAGTTCATTAGTTTTATAACTACAATTAATAATAATCATATGGAAATGCTTGATCTATTTTAATTATCCAAATTTCAATACGTATGCAAAAAAATCACAAAGTCAATTTATATCCGTCGTGTAACGTACAAGAAAAATCCCTCCTCCCTCCAACTTGTAACTCTTAGTAATCTCTCCAGTAGACAGCGTTACGCAATATCATATGGACGGTCTCTTATTAGAGATGAGAAGAGACGAACTTCAAACAAATTTCTCGATGACCAGGCGCTCTGATGAAACTACTCTAAGTAATATCAAACGAATGGAACTATTAACGAGTCCGTCAATGTCAATCAGAAATCCAGACAAAAAACTTAAACTGAAGAAATAAACTATGTCCAGAATAACATCAGACGTCCTAGGTAACTAAAGTATATTCAAAGTCATTAGCACCGACGTACATAGTATATATAGAAACAAATAAGATGTGTACACATTTTAAAAAAATGACTGAGAAAAGTGTAGTGCTCAATGGAGAAGCATTGTAATAATATAACCTAGGACCCAAGAAATATTGCGGGAATAGATATTTATTTGTTTCTTTCTAGTCGTCACAATGTAACCTATTATTGGAACTGGATCGTTACTAAGCATAGTGAAGATGTAATACGAATATGATTTATTTTAGCAAGTTGTACATGGAAAATCGTACGTATTCGATAATTTTTTTCTGAAGACTCAATAAACTTTGAATTATATCTTTTTTTGTTAATAAATGTATTTTTTTTTAATATTTTAAAAATAGTATAACAACACATTTTCGGATCGATATGACAAGACCCCATCAAAGGTGTTCAATAAAATATTATTTAAAAGCAAGGAATTTCGAATTTTCGTAAAATCAATAAAAGTTTTTTTAATACGCTTTGTAAAGAAGAATATGGAAACTTATCAAATAATAAAGCATCAGAAAGTTGTTTTAATGATTGTTCTACTAAAAATAATATTTACCTTACTTACACAACTTTAGGTATTTCACACATCTTAGTAATAACTTACTATTGTATTTAAGAATTAAAAATTGACAACCATTTTGTTGTTTTCGGCAGATTACGTAAAAATATTCAAAAAAGCGAAAATAATCAGCTACCGTTAAACAGTTGTTAATGAAACGTAATAAATCTTAGCAATATCTCCGAAGTCCGGCAGTTGGACGCACACTGCCGCTGGCTACGTGAACAGCTGCCGCCCGATATCCTCAGTACGACATTAACTTCGATAAAGATGCGTGTGCCGCTTGTCCTTAGGTACTTCCATGGCGTATCTTCTAGTCTACTTACATTACTAACGGATATTGCTAGTGGTTAAATACTGACCGCATCTGTATACGGGAGCAACTCGGAAATACACCCTTGCAAATGAAAAACGAATCGTGAAAAGTGATGTACAGTCTATGTATAAATCGATAGTAAAACCACCTACAATTTCTATTCATCGCAGAGAATAAACATTTTTAAGGAGTTTGAGAGTAGGTATTGAAAACAAGTTAGTGAATATAATAATCATTAATATTTGAATACTACATATTAACGAAACGTAAACTAAAACTTATCTAGATACACATTAAAACGGCGCAGATGGCGTTAAAACCACAAACTGTTGAGATTTCTACATGAAATTTTACTATATGTGGGAAATAGTAGTCGATATCAACTGAGTATTAGTAAAATAATAATGAACTATGTTCACATATAAGCCGACTGTGCAAAGTCACGAATTCATTTAAGGAATTTTATTTATTCATTTCACAAGATTTTATAAATTCAATATCATTATTAAAGAAATACTCGGTAAAAAACGTATTAATGAATTTTTAAAAATTTAGAAGATAAATATCCTTGAACATAACCAGCTCGATTTCTTCCTGGGTTGTTTAAATTAGTAATTGTTTTGTGTTCATTTTCATTTTGTATAATAAAATTAAAAAACAATTACCCTTGAATTTTTTGCTTGTTTTTCTTGAGGGAAAACTGCCTTTTGAACGAATGGTAAAGTGGAAATTCACTAAATATTATGATATATCTCAAATGTTAATTATAATGACCAGTGATGATAAAGATATTTTGAATTTGAATTAATTGCTAAATTTTCTTCAATTCGACGTCTCTCATCTAATCGTCTGTACAAATAACACCATAGAATAATTAGGATTATTCGCAACTGAGGGTCACCACTAGCAATCACTATATTTCATGCCTGAAACAGTTCAAAATAAAGTATCGTGCATCATGCAATTAAGGCGTAATCAGAGTTAATGGCGCCAGAGCACGACAACAGTTAGTATACGACTTCTCACTCAATATTTCATCCGACCGGTAATTATGTCGATTAAGGATAATTATTGTGGCGAATATTCGCTTGTAAATAATCATTATTATATAAAAACAATGGCTACTGAGTAAAAGCAAGCAAAAGATAAGACCAAACTAAATTTCCACAATGTTGTGTGTGTGTGTGTGTTGTATCACGATGGTACAACTGACACCATGTTTAACTAAGCGATTTTATTATCATATAGACTTATATCATCCTATAAGGTTACACACATTTATTATACACACGTAGAAGTTGTCTATGCTCGGACCTTTCCACACTGGCGCAATATGGATTGTATTAGGTGAGCCTAATTCTTAAATCGATTGTGATATGAACAGGACAAAACACCTGAACCCCATCGTAAACTAAAACCTAGATAAGCCCTTGTTATGAGATATACATTTTTATGTCTAATATTATGTTTAAAATCTAACATCTCCATTGCAAAATATCTCTAATCTTGGCGGTGAAGTACAATAAAATCGAATCAAATATGTATAAGATAAGGGAGCAGAGTTTGTTTGAGAAAAATCACTTCAATTCGTCTAAACTTCGGCGTGCGCGAGTACCTTCGTACCGGCATTGGTAAAGCGGTCTTTATATTGACTCGTATACCTAACACGGATACCCTCTATCGTGAATAACCAACTATTTTCTGAAGGATAAAAAACAAATCGATCACTCACACGTTTTATTTACCTATAACAAGTATTTATTGAATGCCACTAAATGAGAATATATTATGTGTATAGATTTATATATTTTAGTGGAAAATGTCACTTTTAGCTTATTTCTGTACACATCGTCTTATCGATGAAAATCATCGATCAATAAAATTGGAACTGAAAAACGTTCTCAACACGATTACAACGCACCTAGAGTACAGATTAAACAGCACTAATTGCTGCGCGACCTCGATATCGATATACAGAGAATAAAAATGTAAAAGTGACACATTCCTCGCCACTTCACCGATGTGGAATAAAAAGTATCGGTACTTTAGAGTGTGTAGGTGGCAAATGTAGCCAGCCAGCCACCGTGTGACACAGAGACAGATACAAATGGTTCTTAGCTAACGCACTGAAAAACGATCGTCGAGATTACGCCATGAGAGCTTCCAATAGCGCGCCCGCATTGACGGTGCTCGATGAAAAAAGGTTACTCTGGCAAGCGACGTTTTCAAATACTGAAAAATCGATTGAGAGAATCCCATTAATATACAGAAGTGAAACGTTGTCGGTTTGTTTCGTTTTTCTTCGATGCGAAAACTGCTGAGGTTATGAAGTTCAAACTTTTCACACTGAGTAGTTGTACTTTCGGCGTATATAAAAGCGAAAGGCGCTTTGTTTGCTTTGGGACGAAAACTAGCGGTTACGTTTAACATTTTTATTCAGTTATTCATGAAGTTATTACTCAAACACTCAAATATTCCATGATTTTTTCATCATTTCTCTGGAATTGACGCCTACGTCTAGTCGTTCCACCTGTCTACCGGTGGCGCTCTTACTATAACGAATCTGTTAAGCATATCTGAGTTACTCTGTTCAATTAGCATTTAAATGGTAAATTATAATAGATGTTTTATCTATAACTAATTAGTGTTAATAAAATTGTAACCAATCTGTATAACCCAACCTCGTTCAAATATGATAAGAATGATTGTTGTAACTATGTGTTATTTAACGTACATGTTAACAGTGGTGTCTGTATCGCTACATTCTTATTTGTACCTAGACGATCGGACACCAAATTTTATAACACTAAGAACGTGAGTACACTAGTCGTTTCATATATTTTAATCAATCGCTTAAACGCAAAGTAAACAAGATAACTTAGATGCTGCAGGTCACCAACATCAACGGAGCGTGACCAGTCTCGTCGCTAAACCTCAACGTCGAGCCGGCAACGGGAGCTTCCGGCCGCGAGTGATATTAAAAAAGGAGAGGAACTCACCGAACGTCCACGTAATAAGTTCCTGAACAGCGTAAGAGAATCGGCATATTGATACACCGTGTCTGCACCGACAGAACGCGGGCGAACGGTAATTGTTTCAGCGAAACGGCCCTCGCAGAGCCGCGGGGGCCGGCGGGACCGACGAAAGCGACAAGGGCAAGCGTTTCTAATTCCGTCGCCCGAATCGAATCTGATTGCTTATATTTGAGTTCGCTTCGTGTTTTCGTTACGACTACGCGGACCCGTCGGAAGTACGAGCGATCGCGGGCTGGAAGCGTTCGCCGATGTTGTAGTGAATGGAGTTCCTTTTTTTTTTTTTTTTCTACGTTTATGTTTCATCGCATACGGCAATTTATCATCGCCTAAACGAATACCGTCACTCACGTTGAAAGAGACGAAAATGTGCCGAGTTGTATCAACAATATGTGTCCCACGTGAGCTTTAGGGCTTCATGGGGTACGTCGAAATATCCATTAATCAATTCCCTTTAAAATACTGCAAATAGCTTATAAGTGTACACGGAAGTGTTTAAGGTTAGTTTACATTTATAAACATTTCCATAGAATAGAATAGATAAAATCATAGCGTCTGATGGAAATAAAATAAGCTCTTTGTCAGAATTACAATATAGTAAGAATAAAGGTTAACTTATTTTGTTTAGATTGAACGTAATGTTTGAAACTTTATCAATTTAATAGAGTAGAAAGGTAGAGATAATTTGTATAAAATGAAAGGGCTGATTTTTTATAAAATACCAAACGTCATGTGGCAGAAATATAATTAATAATTATCCGTAAATACCTACTTAATATCAAAACCACAAACAAAAAAAAATCTCTACGTTTTATAATAATCCCTCGAATAATAAATAACTTTACAGTTCATTCGCATTCCGTACTAAAATTCGAAAATGAGACAAATACAATTAGATATATCAAACAACAATAGTAGGTATATTTCAGATTGCTGTATAAATTTGAAATTTGCGACTGTTTAGGTAGAAATGCAAAAACAATATTAATTTGTAAATCTGCATGTGGTTATTTTAGTAGATAAAGATCCACACACGACCCCGCGGGTCAAACGTCAAACCGATCCGTGCAGAGCTAATAGCGCGTGGTGCGGCAGCTAGACAAGACTGGAACACCTTTAAAAATGACCATCGGCGCCACCCTAGATTCTTCTACTAAATAATCCAAAAGCGATGTACCTTAAAACACTTCTTTCTAGTTACACTGAAAATTGACAAAATGACATAACCAAAACAATAAATACTTGGCGTGGGAGACGGAGAACGTGCGCGGTCTCAAAAGAGATTCGCAATCACCCAAAGGTCAGGTACAAAAACTCAAATATATAAGCGTCTATTCATTATTCACGGAAATATTGATTACAGTCAAAGCCCGGCCCACACTGAGCCATCATACAGCCTTTAAAAATGAAATAATGAGCTTCATTCGATCCGATCAAAAAATATTGTCGATGAGAGGGTATTTGCCATAACCGTCTGACGATAAAATCCTGGCTCGACAATAACAGCAATAATTGAGAAATCGTACTTCGTAATTGTATTTGGTGTGTTTTAGAACCGGTAAAAATTTTAATTAATTAAAGGATGATCTAAATGCGAAGTAATTCAATATACTATGCATTGTACTGCGGTACGTTAAGATCTAAATTTTGATAAGATATAAAAAAAAACTAATTAGACCGAGAAATATATCAAGTAACTATCACTGAAATGCAATGGAATTAAAAATAATCCCTGAATACATTACACGGGTGCTCGGATATTTACTGTATTATTCTCGACTTGAGAGTTTTCAGTCTAACTTAAAAATTTTACATAAACAAAAAAATACATACAGAAAGCTGATTTTAAACATGTTTACGCATATCTTTAATTCTTCTTTTAAAATACGATTGCACTTCATTCTGAAAATATCACTTGTCAAGTGTTATAATTACTGTTTTTCCTATTTCTATAAATTGTTGCGTAATAATTTAAATTAGAAGAAGCTTATAACAATCATTAATTCAAAAAGTATTAATGATAATAACATTTTCCGGATATTCATTTCATTTATTGTAATAGAGGTGACCCAGAGATATCGAATGTTCGTAATCGTTCTAGATTACGAAAACAAAATATCATAAAAGAAGATATATCGCAAATCAAATCAGACAGGAAACCTATTAGTGCTAAATTAAAAATTTTATTAGCTCTGAGCAATTTTGACAGCATCGTGTGAAACCCTAGACACTGTTCATCAGGGTCGCCAGGTTTTCAAGGTCTTCATATTTTGTGGAAGTGTTAATTATGCGTAGAAGTAATGATTTTAACTTTTTATCCCCACACTCTTTTCTCGGCTTCTATTTTCATTCTATTTTGATGGAATAAACGTAGCGAGAGTTTGTAAGTCTTGTTTTTTTTTTTTTGGGAAAAACATTTCAATTAAATTATTTAATCACTGTTAAAACTTGATTGCAGTCTAAGCAGCGCTAAGAGTTGCTTAGCGCTTTAGGAATTTAGGGTACACAAAGTGTTTGATTAAGTATCCCTTAAACGATGTTTAACTTAAGGACGCCAAAAATACCGTTATTGCTGTTATTATTTCAATAGCATGTCAGCGTAATAAAGTTAAAAATTGCAGCTACTTTTAACTTCTAATTTATATTGCCACGATAAACATTAACAACGAAATTTAACAACATCTCCAAGTAAATTCTGTAACTTTTGCAAAATTGTCTAATTTTCGTTTTCGTCCTTCGCACTTAAAGTTTCCAAATGTTGAGACTTTACAGGGAGATGCTGTTTATGATACTGATGATGAAAGACGAAATGGAAAAATAAATTACATTTACGGAAAGCAGCTTGAACTAGACGAAAAATGTTTTAAATTAAATATGGCCGTTTATACAAAAAAATAAATAGAAAACAAAAAAAAAAAATTGGACAACGTAAATACAAACTTTTAGTCCATTCGTCGTGGTTATTTCAATACCAACAATGGGTTTTTAAAGCGTACCGCGTTCGATTTACAATTTTTTGCAATAAGAGAAAACTTGTCAAACCTAAAAATAGTCTGAAGCGGGTGTAATTTATAGGCAGTTAGGTAACTTGTTTTAAGATTCACGAGTCTTATTTTGTATATTATATGTTTTAGAGACATATGTATCATATATATTTCAGACCGCGGATTTGTCCATGTGAACACAATAAAATAGTTTCATTGTTTATATCCATCGAACGTTCTGTCGACCTCGATCTATCCCGCCTTGTCTTCATTTGATCATCATTCCTATACCGATCTCGTTTGTGATTCTGATCCTGGGCCCATTCTCGACGTCGACCACGGGGTCGACGGACATAGTGAAACCGGGACTGAAATGGAGAATGGGAATGATCCCGTTCCGAATTTCGGCCGCGGTTCCGCTCTCGATACCGCTCTCTGTCCCACTTTCAATTTCAATTTCGCTAAAGGTTCCGATTTGCATGATACCAGAGAAAAACGCTAGTACCAAAATAATATATAGATATACGCTTCATTACTGGTGATAATGTAGCTTGTAAAAAGATATTAAAAAACACTAATACGAATTTTGAAAATGAACTACTCCCAAAAGCGGCTTTTTTTGGTTTGTGTGTATTTATTTATTTTTTCAATGTGACATCGTTTTCAAAATTATGTTTCGACATTACAATGAATTTAAATGGAGAGAATATTCACGCGATGACTTTATTTTTAAGATTTTCGCTGTGGCTTAACTCAACAAGGAAATGGCCAGACTGTTAAATTGGCATTTGACGAAGTAGCTTCATCTCATAATTCTGTGTATTTATAGTTTATTGAATTAAGAAGTGAACTTGATCACCTATTTGAAGATTTAAGTGAAGTTCAGTCGGGAACTGCAATTACCGAAACTAATATATTGATATTTTATAACAACTAATTGAAATAAATAAAAAAATTACTTATGACGAAAGTCGTACTGTATTAATTATTGTTATGAGCCAAAAGCAAAAGATTTTACATGCACATCTGAAGCTTCGGAAACTTTTCTTATTAATGAGAATCCAGAAATATTCAATATTAGTCACGTAGTACCCATACGAGGGTAAAATCGGAGGCAAACTTTAGTAACCTATTTTACTTAAGAATAGTGCACCTTAGTGTAAGAATTTTTTTAACTTGTTAATGGTACAAATACGCTAATAAAGCCGGATTCAAAAATATTTTTTTTTTGTTAGAATAAATATTCACCAAAACTTCATCACGATCAGTTGAATATAATAGGAAGGCAAGTAAGACAAATGGAGAAACATTAAATTTTATATATAGATAGATGTAATATATTACAAATATATTTATAAAACTTTTCTAGACTCGTGCGCAGATTTTTATTACAAGCTTGACGGTGAAGGAAAACATGCTCGCGCTTCACAGTGTATTGTGCCGTATTGTGAAAGTACAAATATTTGCTAGATAAAGTATTGAAGAAAATCAACATCATCTTATCATGTTCTTTAAATTACTGTAAGTTACGGTATACTATAGAGTATATATATGGGTATACATTAATCCTCTCGTTCTTCAAACTCGCGTCGCCCATTCTATCGATAAACCTTTTCTCTCCATATCTACGCACACCTTCCTGTTCGTTCGTTATAGATAAAACCAATAAGGTCGATTGCGAATAAAAGCAAACCGACTCATTCGGAATCCATGCAAATTCAAAATACCCCCATCGCTATGCAAAGACACACGAGGTGTTTTGTGATCCGATACGGCGGGACGACGAAAAATATCAACAGTGACAGTTGAAATAGAAATATCACTAATAATACAGACTTTTTGTTGTATAGGTACAGAAGGCGCGCACACGAGTGATAAATTTTTACCCGCGTAACAAGCCCGTCGCGAGTGACGGTTAATCGATAAAAGTCGCTCATAAAAAATCTGTACGCACCACACTGAGCCTTGACGTGCTTTAAATAAGTTGGCCGTATTCACATTTATGTAAATTATTGTAGTTGGCAGTACTTAACGTAGTCGAGTAATTTCAGTTTAAATATCAAATATTTCTCCGAGTGTTAACCGGACTTGTGTATCGAGGTTGCGTACCGAGCACAACAGTCGTACACATATTTTTTGGGAAAAAAATCTCAAACTATTATGTGTGACACTTAAAGTTTTGCAATTTTTAAGAAAGTTAAAAAGACAAAACTTAAAGCTACTGAATTGCTAACGATTCTACACAATTTATTATGAATATAAATATCTATGAACACTGCTTATATAGAATTATTGTATTTTATATAATTATTCTAAATGAATAGTACTTTTAGAAATAAAGAGAAGTGTTTTTACTTTATAAGTCATAAGAAAATTTAAGAAAAACATCATTTTAAATTATTAAAAAAAAAAAACATTTATTTTCCTTATTGTCAAACCTACACATATAAAAACGTATCTGTCTAAAAATTGTTAAAATTATTTATGAATTACCGGTAATAGAAAAAAAAAATACCTTTAGTGGCAATATCGCACGTATAAGCTTTTTGTAAATATAGAAATCTAATTATTATAGATATATAAAAAATAGAATATCGGTTAAAGAATAGATAGAATCATATGGGTTAAAACCAATAACAAGGCTCACGTTTTAACTCTATTCATAGCCGAAAAGTTGACTTGTACTAATAAGGTCAGAGGTTGACAGCTAAAGGCATTGTACTGTAACATCTAATTACGAACGATTCATAAAATATGTACTCAATATTTGACGTCTTGTTAAAGTAAAGTTAATTACCAGCTATAGCCGTTTACGTTTATTCCAATAGCTGGAGCTATTAGAATCAGTACAGATTCATAAACTAAAAAAATAAAATAAAATAAAACATAACCCGTCTGTCTGTATGCCCAAATTACAAGCCGTACATTATCGTCGACGATAACTACGAAAGTTACGACACCCTCAGATAGACATAAAGGGCGAGATTTGTTCTTTTATAGCTTTCGCCGTCAAAAGTGCGTTGTTACCATAATCCGAGAATCACACTTTCAGATATTACGCTAGATTAACCCGGTTTAATAAGATGGGCCGTTTCCGCCGAGGGCCCGGGATATAAGAAGCCGGCCCTGCGAAAAGAGAGAGTTCCGCGATGTGTGCTCGAATTAAGAAATAAATAGGCTACCTGCGCCCACCTGGAAGGGTTTTGTTTTATTGCCGGGCGAGCCCGAGGTTTACGAGCGCGGAGAGTCCCTCAACAAGGCAATTGCGGCGAAGGCGAAATAACGAAATCTTTTCCTCTTCACTTTGATGCTTCGATATTTATTTAATGAACGTGTCGCTTCTTTTCGACGGCCATTTCATTTTAACCATTGAAATAGAGTTACTTAAAAACTTTTATGAAAACGCAACACTTTTCAGCGTGTTGGCTTTCTGTCCGTATTTAAATGTATACACAAGTTTATATATATATATATATATATATATATATATATATATAATAAATACATTTTAGGTTTTTTTCTTTATTTTATGTATAAGTTTACAAGCATTTCATACCAACTTGTCGCTTTCTAATTTTTAAAATTTGGTTCGTCACAATATATTAGATCAGTGAAAAAGCTTTATGGTATTTTATAAGTAAAAATATGCAGTAAAATCTCTTTGGTTGTGCTGTTTGTATCTGGCTAGTTGTGATACCATTAAATATATGACATTTAAAAAAAAGAAAAATGAAAGTACAAACGGAGTCATGCCATTTTTCCATTGTTTTTCTGTCCACTAAAATGAGTGAATCTAACATAGAAATTCGATACATTTTGAAGTTTTTTTACAAAAAAAGAGCAAAATGCGACACAAAACGGGAAAAAAGTTGCGACGTTTATGGACTTAGTGACGACTCTAGTGTCGCTAAGAGTAGCACAAAACTGATTCAAGCGTTTTCAATCCGGTAATTTTAATGTCAAAGATGAACCTCGTTCTGGTCGACTTGCTACGGATAAAGTCGATGCCATTTTAGAAAACATAGACCAAGATTCGCATATTAGTTCTTACGACATAGCTGAGGAGCTGAAGATTATTCATAAAACAATTTTAACCCATTTGAAAAAAGCTGAATACACAAAAAAGTTCTATTATAAAAAAGATATATTTGAGTTCCACACGAGCTCACTGAAAGAAAATATAATGAATCATGTACTCATTTGCGATTTTATATAGAAAAGTAATAAAACCGAACCGTTTTTGACAAAAATTGATTCACTGTTGATGAATACTGGATTACCTATGACAAGAATATGCGAAAAAGATTATGGTTAAAAGGCAAGCAAGCTCCACACCCGGATTAACTCGTAATAAGTTATGTGTATGGTGGGATCGGATTGGCATTATTCATTATGAGCTTTTATCCCCGAGCAAAACTATCAATTCAGATATTTACCGCCAATAAAATATGATAAAATATCACTTTGGATTTGTATATGAAATACGAAAAAACTTTTACCCGACCTAATATATCTAATTTGATCTGCATAATATTTTCTATGACACCCTTTTCAACACACCCATCCCCATGGATTTTTTTCATCGGCCTTCTTTAGGAATTATAGTACCTAAGCATTTATCACAAGTATATGTTATGAAACTGTATTTTCAAATCACTAAACATATTATAAGGTCATTCTACAAGACAAAATATGTCATATTGATTATACACGAAGAAAATTCACACATAATCGGAAATCAATAACGGATGAACATAAAAACAAATTCGCCTATAAAACTTGAAGTCGCAATAGCTATTCATTTATATTCAATCTTTTTAGCAAAATTAGATTCACAGAAGTACCTACACCGTATACACAAGTACAAGGTACGAACGAAACTCTTCATTATATGGCTGATGTTTCCTTTGGACGAACTTTGCCCGGTTGATTTTATTCGTATCGAACTTTCCACGTTTTGGAAGACACAAAAAGAAAGAAAATAATCAACTTGGATGGTATTGGACGTCTGAAATAATATGTACGGCCGAGGGCGCAACGCTTTTAAAATCCAACGAAGTAAGACTAAATAATATTATTCTAGTCTATTGCGAATAGCACTGTTACTGTGTGTATTCAAGTACAACGAAAAACTAAAATTGTTAGTTACCGAAGACATTAAAATGTGCCATAAATTACATCGAATGCGGACTGTATATAACAATCACCTAATAGCAATAAAATCATCTACTATTCAAATATACTTATGGAGTGAATCATGAACGCGTTACAGCCACAAACGAAAAAAAAAAGGCAATATTCTGCCAAGTCCTTCGGCTTTAGAGAGCGCGCCGAATCGTTGGAACCCAATAAGTGTAATGATCTTTATGACGTTCCGATATTTCACAAGGAAAGCAATTTCTTTGATGAGATAGATGTGTATCTTCCAGACAATAAATTTTCTCCCTTCCGTCTCCATTGAGATGTCTATTAATTCATTGTGATGCCGTTTTTCTCTACGTTCACTTCGATTTCTAAGTCGACGGCATCGGACAGCGGAATCGTTGCAGAAGCTTCGATAGGTACTGGTAATGTAGGTCTCTGAAGTGCTGGCGAGCCAAAAAAAAGAAGTCTCGAAGTGAAATCAAGTCGGACCGAAACCGGTCGGCGCGCACGCGCAGGTGCGCCGCGCGTCAACGGCTGCTATCTCTTCGAAAAAGAGGCTTTAGCTACCTACGTATTTCGGGTCACTGACGGCGGAATATTTTCTAGCGAGCCTTTTGGTACTCGAAGCGGTCATTGCGTATTTTAGATTAAACAGCACACCCAGAAACTATGGCGCTAAACAAAGTGTATGTCGTAAAATTATCGTAACAAAATTTATCAATGCTAATAACTGTGCATAATGAAAACATTTTGTAAATATCTAGAAAATTAGTAAACAATTACAAATGAAATATTTTCTGTAACAGAAGAGAATCTTATTTGAAATGATTAATTAAGTATTAGGTGAAAAATAATTTTGATATGAAGAACCATAGAAAAAATACGATGACACAATTAACAATAAAGGGCATCCTTTTATACAATGACTGTTTTTGTTATTCATTCAGTACTTTGGATTCCAGGTTATAAAATGTTACCAAATAAGTATACAGTACTTATGATACAAAGTAGTAACCCTTAAGCCAGTGCCTTAAAATATTTTTATTGTCACTAATTAGCACAGAAAGTAGAAATTTTGTGAAAACTTTGTATTCTCAGCTACTTAGTTTTTGTGATTGATAGACAGATTGGAAGGCGACGAAGACATTAGTAACTGAGAATTAAATAAATAAAAAAAGGTACGTTAATAAATTGAAATTACAATTTGAAAACGCCTAAAAACGTATGAAAATACTGATAATGATTTTTGTTCAAATATATCAACGTCTTAGGCAAGAGTAAAATATAAGCAGAAACTAAAAATGTTAGAAAAATATATTTTAATTTTTTTTTATACCCACAAAGATGCAACATCAATGAACGGTACGAAAATTGACACATTACATCTGGATTATTCAGATTTATCGTCAATATCATTTAATGGAGGCATCTGTTATAAATGATAAACCTACGTCATAAATACAAGACCTGCCTTCGTAAAAAAATTGAAGTATGATTTACGAAATCTTTGTCATTTTAATAATTTGAACAATACAAATAATAATGTATCAAATTTTAAATTCTTACCAAGACAACTGAATCGATAATATTTTGTCTAAGTATAGCGTTTCGGTGCAAATAAATATGGTTCATGAAGAAATATCACCAAATAAATGGCTTCTTTATTTCGTATTCACACGCTGTTTCGCGATGTATAAACTAATTTCCAGACATTATTTTGACTTACTCTCGATACCATTAGATAGTTCTAGATTTCATTTCTATTGAAATACAATTTGTTGAACAGATCTTTTGTTTCTTTTTTATACTACGTTGTTTTTACAGAAAGTTATATACATTAGTGATAGATAATACATACGAAATTAAAAGTTAATAATAAAATACGCATTTTAAAATAATCCCACGTTTTGTTGAATATATCTTAAAGTTCTGTTTTAATTGTAATCTTCCAGTGATTGACTATAGTCAATATTTATTATATAGTCATTTATTTATAAACAAATACAGCTTCATTTCAAAACTGCAATACGATAGCTAAATTTTAACATCACCTTACGTTTAAGGGCTCGTATTAAAATCCTATTATTCAACCACCTCGCATCCAAATAACACAGGAAAATATTGTATATCTAATAATCCCTGATTCTCCTTTTCGCTACTTTAATACGTATAAAATTCCTCTAAAATTCAAAGCCGACGTAACTATGGCAATAGACAGTGACAAAACGAGACCCGATAGCATTTCATTCTATTTCGGTAATCGAAGATTTTGTCGACAGCACAAAAAATCGACAACGGCATTAAAAAAAAATAAAGCTTACAGCTTAGCGTGAAAAGCACTCTCTCAGCATTTAACACTTTTATTTTATTAAAACGTTTTTTGGTGATGGAGGTTTTTTTTTATATATCACGGTGCTCCTACACACATCCTTCAATGCATTACTTAACAGTTTCAATATTATATTTTCAGGTAAACTCCGGCGAATCGATTCATCTGAGAATAATTTACTGCGGACATGTTCTTAATACCTAATTTATTGCGAAGACGTTCACAATGTTGAATATTAAGATAACCATAGACTTCGGCTCATCATCTCCATAAATCAATCAAAAGGGAGCGTTGATATTCTGTGCCCTTGTGCTTATAATTTTTACTATGAAAATTAACGCTTTGCTATTTCGGAAGCGGTTTTTGTCCAAAACAGCCCTTTGACAGGCCGCCCTATAAAAAATATTCAGTTTCTTGTCGTGTCACATTTTAATCGTCCACTTTTTAGGTACACCTGCCACATGTTTGTATTTCAGATTAACCTACAGCTAAATTTGCACCTTTGGAGAGTCGAGCGTAGCAGTTCAATTGTGCTAGTCTTTTTAAACGGCATTTTTTTGCATCACGTTATATAATTAAAGGGAAGTGCACTCGTTGGCGTCATACGTCATATGCGTCACGAACGGCTTAGCGTTCTGACTAATATGCAAAGTGCACTCGAGTTCGGCACTGTGCGACGTAAGTTATTTAAGTGCTTCGCGTAATAAATGTGTATGGCAAAGTTTAATTAATATAATAGTTAAAATGGTTCAATTTGGTGTTTTTATGGATCTGGGTGAGACTTTAGTCACGAAAGAAATGGCGGAAATACGATAGAATGGAGAAATTCAAATGAGATTGCAAAAATTAAAACAGTCTAAGCAAACAAATGTTTGAGATGATAAAACATTTACAACCGAAAACTTCATACTTCTGAAAATTGACAATATTAAGGAGACGTGGTCGTTGTGAATTCCATATCGATTCGACGCGCGACTCTGGTAATATTAGACGCATTTCGATACATCGTTTTCACATCGAGTCACCGTCGGCTTTACTTCTATAAATTTGTTGTATGTAAATGACAAAACGGATGGCCCAACAAAATAAAATCGAAATGACATCGTAGAGAGTTTGTTTTGTATTATATGTACAAAGTATTTTCGTAAAGTTCAAATCTGACTTCATATCTGAGGATGTAATGGCTGTATTTTTTAGTTAATATAAAATTAAAAAAATTGGGTGCGTGTACATAAGTACGCGCTTGAGAAGTTATACTTCTTTGGCATCATTAAAAACGAGCCCAAACTCGATGGGGTTGCGTCGTTTAATTACGGAGTTCCTATGGCCACCTTCCAGCTCCATCATCAGACGCTGATTACCATAGAGTATCAAAGTACTCGTCAAGACGAATCAAACGAGCCCAAACTCGATGGGGTTGCGTCGTTTAATTACGGAGTTCCTATGGCCACCTTCTAGCTCCATCATCAGACGCTGATTACCATATAGTATCAAAGTACTCGTCAAGACGAATCAAACGAGCCCAAACTCGATGGGGTTGCGTCGTTTAATTACGGAGTTCCTATGGCCACCTTCTAGCTCCATCATCAGACGCTGATTACCATATAGTATCAAAGTACTCGTCAAGAGGAATCAAACGAGCCCAAACTCGATGGGGTTGCGTCGTTTAATTACGGAGTTCCTATGGCCACCTTCCAGCTCCATCATCAGACCCTGGTTACCATATAGTATCAAAGTACTCGTCAAGACGAATCAAACGAGCCCAAACTCGATGGGGTTGCGTCGTTTAATTACGGAGTTCCTATGGCCACCTTCTAGCTCCATCATCAGACCTGATTACCATATAGTATCAAAGTACTCGTCAAGAGGAATCAAACGAGCCCAAACTCGATGGGGTTGCGTCGTTTAATTACGGAGTTCCTATGGCCACCTTCCAGCTCCATCATCAGACCTGTTACCATATAGTATCAAAGTACTCGTCAAGACGAATCAAACGAGCCCAAACTCGATGGGGTTGCGTCGTTTAATTACGGAGTTCCTATGGCCACCTTCTAGCTCCATCATCAGACGCTGATTACCATATAGTATCAAAGTACTCGTCAAGAATCAAACGAGCCCAAACTCGATGGGGTTGCGTCGTTTAATTACGGAGTTCCTATGGCCACCTTCCAGCTCCATCATCAGACCCTGGTTACCATATAGTATCAAAGTACTCGTCAAGACGAATCAAACGAGCCCAAACTCGATGGGGTTGCGTCGTTTAATTACGGAGTTCCTATGGCCACCTTCTAGCTCCATCATCAGACGCTGATTACCATATAGTATCAAAGTACTCGTCAAGAGGAATCAAACGAGCCCAAACTCGATGGGGTTGCGTCGTTTAATTACGGAGTTCCTATGGCCACCTTCCAGCTCCATCATCAGACCTTGATTACCATATAGTATCAAAGTACTCGTCAAGACAGAATCAAACGAGCCCAAACTCGATGGGGTTGCGTCGTTTAATTACGGAGTTCCTATGGCCACCTTCTAGCTCCATCATCAGACGCTGATTACCATATAGTATCAAAGTACTCGTCAAGAGGAATCAAACGAGCCCAAACTCGATGGGGTTGCGTCGTTTAATTACGGAGTTCCTATGGCCACCTTCCAGCTCCATCATCAGACGCTGATTACCATATAGTATCAAAGTACTCGTCAAGACGAATCAAACGAGCCCAAACTCGATGGGGTTGCGTCGTTTAATTACGGAGTTCCTATGGCCACCTTCCAGCTCCATCATCAGACGCTGATTACCATATAGTATCAAAGTACTCGTCAAGACGAATCAAACGAGCCCAAACTCGATGGGGTTGCGTCGTTTAATTACGGAGTTCCTATGGCCACCTTCTAGCTCCATCATCAGACGCTGATTACCATATAGTATCAAAGTCTCGTCAAGAGGAATCAAACGAGCCCAAACTCGATGGGGTTGCGTCGTTTAATTACGGAGTTCCTATGGCCACCTTCCCGCTCCATCATCAGACCCTGGTTACCATATAGTATCAAAGTACTCGTCAAGACGAATCAAACGAGCCCAAACTCGATGGGGTTGCGTCGTTTAATTACGGAGTTCCTATGGCCACCTTCCAGCTCCATCAGACCCTGGTTACCATATAGTATCAAAGTACTCGTCAAGAGGAATCAAACGAGCCCAAACTCGATGGGGTTGCGTCGTTTAATTACGGAGTTCCTATGGCCACCTTCCAGCTCCATCATCAGACCCTGGTTACCATATAGTATCAAAGTACTCGTCAAGACGAATCAAACGAGCCCAAACTCGATGGGGTTGCGTCGTTTAATTACGGAGTTCCTATGGCCACCTTCTGGCTCCATCATCAGACGCTGATTACCATATAGTATCAAAGTACTCGTCAAGAGGAATCAAACGAGCCAAACTCGATGGGGTTGCGTCGTTTAATTACGGAGTTCCTATGGCCACCTTCCAGCTCCATCATCAGACGCTGATTACCATAGAGTATCAAAGTACTCGCCAACAGTCAATAAGTTCAGTTTAAATTTTAAATAATTTATTTTCTTATATTAAATGTACATAAATTCTCTCATTATTCGAAATTCGAATTCTAAGCGGGCAGCTTCAATGTGTTTGTAACTATATTTAGTGTTGAAAATATATTTTTATTATTTCTATTCTGTGGCTAACTTCATCATGTCGTTTGTGCGCGCAGCTGCAATTCACTCTCATCAAACGTGCCAAAAATTATAACTTCAAAAAGGTGAATGTCGTTTTATTGCGATTATGTACGTAGTAAACATGAAAGGTACCACATTAATGTAGTACTTACCTTATAATGCTTAAATTCAAGTGCGAAAATTAGCATTTATATAAGATATATGTAAGTAACAATAGCTACTTCATTATACCCCTGTATTAAGCACTTACATCGTATCATTTTTGCTACGTCGGGTAACAGCTGTTATAATTCCGGCTCATAAAATTAGCATAAAATATACAAACAGGCATGACTCAGAGGTAAAAAGCAAGCAGAGGTCTAATAAATTTAATAACTCCATCGTCCTTCATTACCGAATTAATGAATAACATCAGCCCACTACCGTGGAGCAGCGCGAAAATTTAATATCAATACCTTGTCGGATAAGTGGAATTGCGTTGGAACTATCGCCGTCTCTCTTATTTATTTACATAATAATACAAAAGGAATTTCATTTTGGTGGATTTGTCACAAAAAAAAAGAACTAAATAATAAGAGACGTTTTCCGTTTGCCGCTCTAGGTAACAAGTCTGAATTTCTATTCTTCAGTAATGCGGGATCGAATTAGTGTCGATAAGATGGTTCTACATTTTTTTAAGGTTCTGCAGACTGAGAAGTTTTACTCTTTCTTTAGTTTGTCCTATCATCACTCCGAAAACTGGCAAATTTGTCGCGTCAAAATTCGATATAACAAGTTGCTTGCTTGTTCATTAAATATGATTAAGTTGAACATTAGATATTTGTTTTCCAACACGTGTACATATGTATGAGCGTGTTTGTGTGTATATATTTCCGCTCACGTAAAAAAAAATTTTGTTAAAATTTTGATGTTTTTATAAACCTTGGATCCTAGACCTGATCTCTACTTCATTACCAATCTTAATCCTATTATTGATACCAATCTCTTTTCTTCCCTCTTACTCCTCTCTCGATTTCGTTCTTAACCTCGCTCCACCTCTCCCATTCTTTTTTACCCAAATGCGCGACGCAATGAAGGGTTATGTGGTTATTAGCCAATATATGCATGTATGTATGTTTGTTTCTTTGCGGCGCTCTAAACAGCAAACGCGTAAGCCAATTTTGACGATTGTTAGATCAGTTGATTTGTCTTATTCTTGTGTCACTAAAGACATGAGAGTAATCAAAATTCAATATGACAACAACCAAACGCAATAATGTGGTAGAGAAAAAAATGAAAACCGACGAACGAAATAGGAAATAGGGCATCATTAAAAAGATTTTTTAAAATTATCTTAGGCTTCTTTAATCATTTTTCGCTTTGAAACGCCATTTAGGATCTAAAACGATTTAAAGTTGGTTAGGAATCATTCACTTAAATCACTTAAAATTACAAAACTTAAAAAAACTGTGATAGATATTTTTTATGAAATCGTACAAAATAAGACTTATTAATTATATGAATAATTATTATAGTATAATTCAATATAAATCGTAATCGAATGACGAACCCAGAATTTTACTGATTTCATATATAATTTTAACGAGTGTTATCTGAAACGTTACTTGATACAGTGAAATAATAACCTTATTAAGAATAAACGAATAATAAAAATAGGTATAATATTAATAATATCGTATACCTAGTATGCCTATACTACGTACGCTATGCCAAACATGAATCTGATGGCTATCATATTCGTGTTCCCTTACTCGCTAACCTTTGCTACACGTATGCTTCCGATTGCAAAATTTATTAAATTTGATTGGATGGTTTTTTACATCGTCTTTTTTCCTTCTTTTCATTTCACTTTTACGCAGTCGGGTTATTTAAATTCATCATTTTTTCCTTCCTTACTTGTAAACCGTATCTGCCTAGAAAAAAAAAATTACCATAACTTTTTTAATTATTTTTTTTCTGCAACTTGCTCACACTTTATTGACATAATATAGTGTAGGTACGTACAGAAGTGGCTGCAAAGAATATTTAGTCAAAATCGACGATGATTCCCATTAATGTACAAAATTTTATAGATAGCGACTAAGCTATTAACAAGCTATTAAAAAACAAAACGGAGTTCTAACAAATTTCATGACAATTTCATTATACTGTATTTAGACTTAGCATATTAGAGATAATACTGAGTTTATACAATATTCAATAAGATCATTGAATAAAAATAATATATTTTATATATACGTATATAAGGTTTCTTCTCTCGTTGCATATATACCTGTTTACAATATGATACAACTATACCGATTTTAATGAAATTTAATTATTGCGTTTAGGCTTACCAAGGACAAAACAGCAAAGTGCGCAGGACAATACAAAAATTGAACAGGCTTAAGTTAAGTGGGAAGAGATAATGGCTAAGTTGAGTCGTAAGTGCGGACTAACACTCCACTAAGTACCGGCACACCGGGGAAAGAACGTGATATAGTTCCTGACGCGTGTACAAAATAACACATTTTTTTACAGCAAAAGACCCCATTTCTTGAAATATGAAGTTTTGAAAGAAATCGGAGCAGCGATACAGTTTTTGAAGGAATTCACTTATACTATGGTTTAGATCAGGTATGGGCAACCTTTGAGGTGTTGTGGGCCTAACTTTAATGAGCAAATACGTTCGTGGGCCGCGTTCAAAAGTGGTGCATTTTAAAGTAGTGCTCATAATTTTTAGCGATAGATATCAGACATGAAATTTTTCAAAATGACTCGCGGGCCGGATCAAATCTTATAACGCGCCGGCTGTTGCCCACATATGGTTTAGATGCAGGTTTTAGGGGAAATTAAAGGTATTCTATTATATGGAAAATTAAGCAGTTCCTAAATAACAAGAATACTAACACCGCGAGCCTAAAAAGAAATTTTAAAAAACAAATATATTAGCAACACTGAAATGTTCACATGCACTACCACAAATACAAATTATCATAAACAATTTTTTTTTAATTTTACAAGAAAATTGGTACTCATTAGTTAATTTTTTTTGTTACATTTTAATGCAATTATATGTACAAACTTCTACATTATAGGTTAATGTATTCGCACATACACAGATTCAATTTTAAAATTCACGGCACAAAAGTGAGGATCGGCCTTCATTATTCGCCGCTAGCTACTGAATTTTATAAGGCCGACTGCTGGATTTGAGTGGCCGGGACTGCGGAGAGTGACTTGCGGTTCGAGATATATGAAAATTTTGTAGGAAGCTGTTACCAATTGTGATCTGTGTAATAAAAAAATCCTAAATAAAAAAGAAGTGTAATACTTTCCACCATTATTCTCGTAATACAAAATAGTTTCATGTTTCTCTATTAAAAGGCTTACTTGTAACGCACTTGTATTGTCTCAATCACTTGTCATTGTTCACGTCTATGGCGGGCACTGAGTATGCGCTTTGATCACATGACTAAATTATTATATTCAATATTATTTCTGAATATTCATTTTTTTAATTAATCGATTACCTACTTTTAGAAATGTACAATTAAATAATGTCAATACGTTGGAGTGCCGCCTTAAAGAGGGTACTCTCGCCTATATCCACCGATCCGCCAACTGGCCGCCCTATTCCGTTGGCGCCCCCGAACCTATTTCATCCCGACCAAAGATCCGCCGAGAGCGGGACGGGCTGTCTCACCTCACCGTCGATGGCTTTGGGTTTCGAGTCTGCCGTGCGGTTAAGTCGGAGCACTACCCCGACAACTGTGCGTGTGTAGGTATCTCTTACACGTACGACTCTAACGGATTCAGAGAGTCTAACGATATATCTTCTGATTAATGTAAATAATGGCAATAAATAATACGGATTTATTTCGTTAATACTCTTCCTGTCCGAGCTGATGATTTCATAATTAAGGTTTTGCACGGAAAAATAAAAAGCAATCACACTATGGAATGTCTAAAATAAATGAGTGATTGAAAATGTACATTTAAATTTGGGAACACTACCTACTTCCTGAATCAACTGCTAATCAGGTTCAATTTTGGCTAGTACATAATTTTATTCTTCTAAATAGGCGATGCAATGAGATGGTTGTAAAGACTGCACATGCCAGATGTATGGACAGTTTTGAAACACGAAAAAATCCTTGTAAAAACACGAGTACAAAAGTATACCTAAAATATTAATAGAGTAGACGTCGGTTACGATTCCGCTTATTTCATCAAACCCATTACTCGTTTGTTTGTTGGATCATTCAGTGAAACGTACTTTTATTGTCATGGAATTTATGCAAGTTATCCCATTTAATATTTTGTGGAGAAAAAGTTCTTTTGGACACGAGTAATTAAAGTTCAGTTCTAATTGTTTCTGTAGCGGAGAATTATATCTGAAGGTTTTTCAATTTTAAGAGAACGAAATTTATTTATACAGTTTGCCCTATTTTTCCAGTTTTTAGTATGACACTACTAAAAGCATTGTGATTTTTCCAAGCATTCAGAGTTTCACCACATATTTGTATTAACAATCTACAATTCTAATCAATCGTTAAACTCCGATTTATCGTCACGAGGCTTATTATTGGAAATAACTAAATATTATCAACGAATTTGGAAATTTTTCTTTATAAAAGTAAAGATATTTCACAACACAACAGCGTTAGTAGTGAAATAAAACAGTTTTATTGGGATCAATCGAGTTCAGGCACTCGGATGTTCTCCGGTGCGAGTTCTTAACTAATATGCCATTTGCGTTAACTATCATTACGATGTGTGGGCATTTGTGAGTTGCACGGAAGGACCGCTAGGGGCGCTCTATAAATTCTTACACAAATGCTACTAGGACCCGACGCGGACGGTTAATTCTAGGTACTCAGTGACCTGACATCAGAGGTGTAATCTGTGTCGGTATGAGCGCTGTTGGTGTACAGACAGCACTTTTTTGTTACATTATAAGGATATATGTATATTTATTTATATATATTTATTACATTTGTATATTTTTATTTTATAGGAAGGGAATTTCCATTACGTAAGAGAGCCGAGATTTAGCCGCCGGGTATTTAAAATTCGTATTCGACCTTATAAAACCCAGATATCGTATAGCAAAAGATTCGCCATCTATCTACTTTGTTGTTTTTTATACCTTATACAAATCAGTGCACACTATACTATAGAATGTTGTAAAATTCATCACAACTGCTGCATCGGATTATTTTGTATTTTATTGAGATACAGGAGGGCATCATTCTGACTCATTTTTAATTGTATTTGATATCTATTTAACTAAAATTAAAAATATCTATCTAACAACCACTCGCTTACTTTCCACTACTTGTTTGATTTTTGGATAGTGTTGCCTATACCCTATCAAACGTAAAACCTTTGATCACCCTCGTGTCTGTCTATTTGTCCATCTGCCACAGCCTATTTTCTCCGCAGCTACCGAACGTAATAAATTGTGTATTCGTACTTACACATACAGTCAGGTTGTCGAATTAAGAACATATAACGTAAATAAACGAATTTTTAATTCGGATGTTAATATTCGGGGGTTCAGATTACAAATTAAAAAAAAACTTTGCCAAGTGCACTGTCATGATTTTAAAACAGTTTAAAATATAAAGTTCTATAATAATTATATGATGATTCTTGTACGAGACGACCATCATAAAAATTCAGCCCAAGAATGTTAAACATTATCCCAAATTTATAGAGTTGTTTGTACAGTCAATTATTTTTAAATTCAAATTCAAAATATCTTTATTTCATAGGTTACAAAATAACACTTGAAATACGACATATTTTTTACGAATTTACACTTTACCGCTCGTTCGGATGGCAGTTTTCCCTCAAGAAAAACGAGCAAGAAACTTAAGGGTAGCTCTTTTCTAATTTGCTCATTCATAGCCAAAACAAATACAAAACCATTAAGAACGAAACAGCCCGGTTAGAAGTCGAGCCGCTTATGCCCATGGATATTTGTCTTCTAAATATTCAGAAATTGTATAACACCCTTTTTTACTGGGTGATTGTTTAATAATACTCTTAAATTTATATAGAAGTAAATCTTGTATATCCGCAGGGATCTTATTGAATATACACGAACACAGAGCCCTCTAAATGAATTTGTGATTTTGCACAGTCGACACAACATGTGAAATCAGTTCATTTCTATTTCTGGTATTGAGTTTATGTCGACTACTATTTCTTTTAAACGTTTCTAATTTTTTTTTTACAAATAATAAATTTTCTTAAATGAATTGGGATGCCAGAGTTAAGATTCCAATTTCCTTAAACTTATTTCTAAGAGATGCACGAGGTCCGAGCTTATAAATCGCGCGAACGGCTCGCTTCTGTAGCACGAAAATTCTACAAACATTCTCGGCGTTTCCCCAAAGCAAGATGCCATACATCAGACTACGGAAACAGCCAAACTAAACCAATCTAGCAGTTTTGACGTCTGATAAATTTCTTATTTTTTTGACTGCATAGACAGCAGAACTAAGACTTTTCGCCAACTTACTTATTTGAAGACTCCATTTAAGCCTGTTATCTAAAGTAATTCCCAGGAACACGGTAACATTAACAATCTCCAATTCTTTGTTACGTATTAAAATAGCTCCGGATCCATGTCTTACATTTGAAAGTGAGAATCTAATACATTTTATTTTCATTTCATTACGAAGCGGGTTATTTGCAGTAAACCATTTCTTTACGTTAGAGATAGCATTGTACATATCGTCATAATGGGCTGTTGTCTTTTAACTTTGAATAACAAAGAAGTATCATCTGCAAACAATACTATCTCAAGAACATCCTTGACAAGACTAGGTAAATCATTTATATAAACAAAAAAAGATAGGGACCAAGAATTGATTCCTGTGATACTATAGATCCAGACGATCTCATTGACATCAACTCTCTGAACCCTGTTACTCAAATACGACTTCAGAAGGTCGAGTGCCCGGCCAGCTCCTCCATAGTGACGCAGTTTCCCGATCAGAGTTTCATGATAAACACAATCAAATGCCTTGGAGAGATCGCAAAATACGCCAATTGTATCTTGCGAATCCTCCCAGGCTCCAAAAATATGTTGCACAAGCTCAACGCCAGCATTGATTGTTGAGCGACCCCGAATAAAACCGAACTGTTTATTAGACATTAATTTTTTAGTATAAAAATGTACTATCAATTGATTTAGGATTAATTTTTCGAATATTTTGCTAAGTGACGGTAGAATAGATATGGGTGCAAAGTTATTGGGACTTGATGCACTACCGCCTTTAAATAATGAAATTACTTTACTTTCTTTCATCAAATCGGAAAACACGCCATCATCTAAACACTTATTAAAGATAAACGCCAAATGCGGCGCAGTGTGATCTATAATGGAGTTTACAATCATAATGGAAAGACCACGAATGTCAGCAGCCCTCTTCATGTCTAAAGATATAAATGATAAGCTCTTCAGAACTCACATGTTTAAATTTAAATTCCAAATTAATATTACTAATCGGACTATTTTTCTTCAGTAACGATTCGGCAAGAGCGGGAGATGAGTTAAGAGAATTGTTAGTTAAAACAGGAGTGTCAGTAAAGAACGTTTCGAAGGCGTTACCAACCTCTGTGTATGTACGAAACGTAATGACAATTAAATGTGACCATATTACAAAAGAGCTTCTTTTATTTTTTAGCTTTAAAAATTGTGAGACGCTGATGCAACCAGCATTATAAAAAGTATACGAAAATCTAGCATTTGCCTTATCTCCTAAGCTACTGTGGTTAAGATGTTAAAAAATATGAAATATGTCTACGGCTTCACCCATAGTTTATACGAAAACTTAAATTAACCCAAATCCAATAAACAACTGACCCACAATTCATCAAATTCCCACGGGAAACGCAAAACAGTCGAGAAGAGAACATGTGTCTAAAATATGTTGCTTAATTTCACCGAGGACTGATTGCGATGAGTTATAAGTACCTACGTAACCCTCTCCATGCGAATCGAACTGGCACTTGGCCGGTATTTTTTAGGTTCGATTAGAGTTATTTGTTTCGATTAAAATGCCTTTAAGTGGCATATCGATGTTCAAAAAATATTAGCATTCTTTGGACTGCAACATTGATATTAGATGATATTTATTAATCTGTGTTTAGAAAAAGAAATACGAGGAAAGAAACTCGATTACATGAATGAAATGTATCTGCACCTAAAATATATCTATTTCTATTGGTATGATATATCTTAAGTATTAACAACATTTTTATAATGGCTGACTTAGATAGGCATTCACTTTATATATAATATATATAGCAATAGCTATAATATATATATATAATAGCTATTAAGTTCGGATGTGAAAATCGAATAGGTTCTATACTTTTTCAACCGTTTTGCAATCATACACACACAATACTAGCCAGTAGTAGTCACGACATTCCATTGTGTGATCGTGCGTTTAATGGATAATTAGGTGTGTACTGGGCGACAGGTTTTACGCATGAACCTACTCGAGTTGGTACTTATTGGCACTGTCTAGTTAGCTTTATAGGTGCCGGATAATAGCAATCACATTAAAAACTATTCCAGTTCAAATATGGCAATTGCCTAGATACATTAATATCGACGGTCTCTTACGCAAAAATATTAATTTCATAAAATCTATTACGGCAAGTTAAAAACACATGTATTAAGTGGAGACCAAAAGATATGACAAAATGAAAGTGTTGTTGCTTAAAAATATATTACTATATAGAAGTGGGAGCGAATGCGTGTGAAATAATAAAAAAAATGGTTAAGGAACCTCAATAAAAATCATTTAAGTGCCCATGTACAATAAACATACAGATAACGAGAAATGCCATCGATATTGTAAAAGATTAACTACATGCGATATGTATTCAGTGATCCGAACGACCTTTTAATAATACTGCATCCTATACTAGCAGCTGGTATTACGGCATCGCTTGTGATTGTCGTAACGCAGTCAAATCACCTACCTGTCCAGACCGAAAGCCACGTAAACGTCGAAACCTGCCGGCCCGAAGCCATCTCGCCGGTCGCCCTGCTCTCCGATCGCCGACGAGTTAGATGTATTTAGAGGGAACTATACACCCATCGTACGCCGCGATCGGCGACGCGACTTCTTTTACAACTTATGCAGGTGAATGGCATGTATCTGTAAACATCTTTACGCACACATCTAAGACGGTCCGATGCAGCTGCTGCACCCACACAACATGTAAGAATGTTTTTTAATTCGCACCACAGTGACGTTCCGAATTTCAGAACTTCGTATCCGATCGAACTTTTCCACTTATTGTATTATCGCGTACTTTGTGAAAGTTTGGCGCGAAACAATTAACATGACGAATGACACGGCCCGACAAACAATCCTCTTTCGACGGCTGCTCGAAGCGAACTGACTCTGTGAGTGAGCAGGAAAGAGTACATAAGCACGTACACGCTTTGCGTGCTTTGAGCCGTTTATTCGGATCCAGATCAACAGATCAACTCAAGTATTGTCATAAAAGAAATTTGTTTTCTTTTAGAAAACAAATATGAATTGAATAACCAAGTTTCAAATGTGAATTCCCGTTTATTTTTAATTTTTTTTTAAATAATAAGAATTAGTCTGGTATTTCTGGTACTTAAAAGTCTTTTTGTAAATATATAAATTGTCCTTTAATTTACAGACAATTCAGGAAGTAAAACATATTAAGTAATAAATATTAATAATTGCGTAAATTTAAAATAAATTTTTTAATTGTATTCTTATATTAACACTTAAATGAGTATTAATTTCATACCAAACACCTCATTTCATGGAAGTACAATTTAAATCTTTTTTTTTAAATACTAGAACATACATAAAGTACGTATTATAGCAATACAATCAGATCATCCTTTTATAGCTCAACCCTATTCGTCTTCGTCTACGAGGAATAACCGAGGGACAAAGACAGTAGATGAAATGTGTAGGAAAGAAAGAAACAAAACATAACGAACGTTTGGTACCGTTTACCGAGTACAGCGGACGGATGTCTTTCTTGGAATTGTTAACGTAAAAAAATAATGGAAGGTAATTAAAAAATATTGAAATTAAAAACAGTTACGCTAAAAAAGCAGTGTATTTCATTTATGAGAAATTGAAAACAATATGATATCTAGAATTACATAAAGATATTATTATTTATGATCTCAAAGCAGACTGTATTTACTTAATCGATGTAAAAAATTCTTATGGAACACACAAAAAGGTGTAATTAAGCAAGTGTAACAAAATCAAACTAAAACAATACAAATAAATACGCTTTTTTGCTTCAGGGAAAATAAGACTATTTAAATGTATACCATCGTATTAACTGCTAAAATTTCATTTTCAAATAGAATTAGGATTAAAAATTGAAGTCACTTTGTACCTGAGTGCTTATTATTTTTATTATTTGGAAAGAAATGATTCCTTTGTAATCAATATGTAAGTAAATAAATAAAAAAAATACTGCAGGATAAATTCTGTAATAAATAAGATATTCTTGGTGTAACCCACGATTATGACTATTTATTACACATATATTAATGCCACGCGATTGAATCATACCTTGCCAGATCACATAGTTTATTTTTGCTCACGAATAAGTAGCAACAAAACTATTTGTAGGTTACTTATAATACACAAACTGGTTTTCAAAGCATGCACCGCATTTATTTCGAGTAGTTGATCAAACTGGTAGAGAAACAGTCATTAATTGCCGAAATTCTATAAACGTGTTTTTGAAAGTTATCATCGTGCGCGTTTCTCTTTAATACATTTTAATACTAATTAAAAATAATTAATAACTACAACTATTAAAAACACTGCGTATTGTACTTATAATTAGCATGTATATATTCCAACGCGTATTTGTCATTAATACTTATAGCTAGCTACAAAAAAGCAACTTAAAAACGATTGAAATAACTGTATATAACTACTTAAAGCTGGTAACGCAAGACGAAGATCTAAGTGAAGTTGAATGTTGCTTTTCGATTTATATCTTAGTATCCGTCTTTTGATAATATAAAGATATGACTTTCATTAAATCGAAAGCTATTTAGATTAATCAACCATTTAATCAAAGGGAAGCTTTCGCTGCTCTGCCAGAAGAACGGCAGCCGGATACGTAACAGGCATCATGTGAAATGAATCACATAGGAAACCCTTAATTATGGAAGCCTAAAAATAATTGTTCAGGACAATAAAATACGTGTTTCGCGAGCGTCGTACAAACGTACGATAATAATACGGAGATTCCAGTTTCGTTGATCGTGAGGCCTTTCATGTTAATGAAACCTTAATAAAGGCCAAAATAGTCGTTTTGGATTTCTTTATCTGTCCGTCTATACGCTTATTGCACACAAAACTTTTGCACGAAATTGAAGACCGTTAATTGTCGCAATCGCATTTCGTAGACTCTAACTTGGAAACGGTGAACGTTTTATTGCGTGGCGCCGCATAAAAGGAAGGAATTTAAACGGAATAGTCGTACTAAGTACATAAGTATGTGAGCGGGTGTAAAAAAAAATGGATTGTTAAATGTTTGGACACAATAAATACGCCATCAGAAAAAAGGCGTTTGATAAAAGTGAATAAGTGCGAATCATAATTATGCACTAAGGCTCTGTACGTATAATCAAAATTGTCTTAAATATTAACGAAATATTTAAGGCCCTGGTGATGTTAAGGTCCCCGCGCGTTAACATCACCAATGACGGACACGCGACTAATGAACGAGTAAAACTATTAATACTAGCGCATATGAAAAATGAAATAGCAGTAATGCGCGTGGCCTTACTAAACTACTACTACTACGACTACACTACATTACTACAAAAGGAAAGACGTAACCGCCCAACCACATAAAATTCGTTTAAAATAAAACGACGCTAATACATAAAAAACTGTTTTGCCAGTTTGTTAAAAATTGTTAATGCCATTATCCTGAAAAAGAAGTACAGAGAAATCCGTTATTCATTCCGAAGGACAGCTAAAAATAAAAATTATCAGTTTGTTTTTAAATTCAATTTTATCGAGAAGTATTTTATCTGATAGTATTATTCCTTTTACAATACACTAATTTAAATAGTTGAAAAACATATACCTAAAAATCAAACTCGTAACTCGTGCATTTAATGAGGACGAAGGAAAACGAAACTCTCTTTTCATCCCTGCATCACCTTAATGTGTGTCATCTTACAAACAATTTCACTCGTAAGTAACATGCTTATAATACGTACAAACAATTATATAGCATATTATGTATTAATAAAAATGTATACGATTATAATTGACATAATGTTAGAGAGTTAAGGGGGACTTAAATGATAATTCGTTTTTTAGAATCCAGAAATAGTAATAATAAGGTGTTGTTATTTTCGGGAAATAGATCAAACTTTTTATAATTACAAAGTGTTTCAGATATCTTGGCTTGAAAATTTAGTATATAAGATGGCAGTGTTACGTTGGTACGCATAGTTTTTTACTTGAGCCAAAAACTATATAACTCAAAATTAGCAAAAAAATATTATCTATTTTTGAATTCCTTAAATGATATGCCTCACAGCAATATAATAAGAAATAAAATAATATAATATCTTCGCACATGTATAAATCACCATCTGGTTCCAATCTAAGCAACGAGGCTTGTACTATGGATACCAGATAATTGATAGAATACACATATGCTTTTCTTTTTGTAAATATGCACGTATAATACATGGAAATTACCCAGACTCAACACAAACATTAATTTTTAATCAATTAAATAGACGTTTGTGTTGCGCGAGAATCGAACCTACGCCCCCAGAGCAGCAGGTACGGTCACTACCGACTGCGCCAATCAGTCAGTCAATCTTATTCATGTGCACACATTAGAAGTTATATCTATGGTGTGATTATAAAATGAAAGTAAATATAATTGATAAACTTATATTTGAATTTAGTTTTGTTTATATATAAACTCACAGCCAGGCAATTTCCCGCACGGACAGGTAGAGGTCTCAACTTATACATACACTTCTCCCTTAGCAAATCCCTACCGCGGTGCGATCTTTACATATATAACTCGCTTTATTGGCATCCATCAATCGTTGCATGCCAGCTCCTCGGCATCAGATTCTTAAATTTTTACCTCTCCTATATTGTGACAGCAAATGGTCCGCATCAGATTTTCTAGGGTGCCTCTGATCTACCCCTTTAATTGCATTTCATTGTCCGTATTTATTATTTATAAAAGCCCATAGTTATAGGTGTTCAAAAAATATTCGAATACAACTGTGCAAAAGCACTGGCTACTACCATTTTACATTATCCCATCGTCTTCTACTATTTTAATAAAACAGGACAACCCATTGTTTGTGTACAATGTATGTACGTACGAAAAAAATGAAGTGGGGATGATAATATAAAGGCAATATAAGAGTAAACAAAGGTTTTCAAATTTTTGTCTATCTGTTCGTGCACATATTTGAAATTACTGAACGCATTTTTATGCGATTTTTCACGGCAGATAGGGCTTAGTTTAGAGTAGAATATAGGCTTTGTATCATTTTAAACGAATGTCAAGAGAAAAACTTATTCTAATGCAAAGATCCAACCTGAGAAATTATAAGGCTAATAATAATTGCTAGCGTTGAAGGACTATAGAAACATCACACTCCGAACGAATAAGTTCAAAAAAAAAATTCTACATTTGACGTTCAGATCACTACACGCTCGACTTATTGAAAATGTATAAGAAAGGGAAGGGGATCGAGAGGAGTGGACCAGTGGACGAGGGAGGGGCTTGAGTTGCGTTAAAACGTTATGTGACAGACTGAATTCCACGCGGGCGAAGTCGCGAGCGGAAAGCTAATCTTTAATGATTATGAATCGCGTTGTGCATTAATTATTGTTTAACAACTATTCGATATAAAATATGGTTTTTACGATACATAAAACGAACGTCGAAGAGACTGGTTTGTTTTTTAGAAACCTCTTCATTATGCTAATTATTATTATATAATTACTGGACTGTCACTTCCATATAGCTCCTCTCGCCCCTTGGTATGAACACATTTTATGGAAGCGTTTTGCCGATTATTTATACAGCTTAATTTATAGTTAGTGCCTTTTCCGTTGAATACACTTGCATTTTATTGTAACGAGATTTTTTTATTAAAAGGCTCCTTTACCAAGGTTTCTCCAGTGTTAGAGATGTAAAGCTTTAGGTGTCAAATATTTGATTGTATCTCGTGACATAAGGAATCATGATGCAAAGTAACGGGCATATTCCAAGAATAGAAGAATGAACATTACCTGTTAGTATTTTAATATGATTATGTGTTGACGTCATTGATCGAGAAGAGACACAGAAAAGAATCTCGAAATTCAAAATGCAAGACAAAAGAATCACTTATAATTTCGTTACGACGAGAATTACATGAGTTGTTCTTGTGTGGGTTTATACATTATAAAATGTTCTGATATTTTACCTCTAACAGAAAAATGGTAAGTTGACAAGTGATACCTTATGCCAGGTCATAGTTTTCAAGACGTATAAAACTGCTTGTTTCAGATAAAGTCGTACAATTACAAGAGTGTGCAGCGCTAGACAGCGTGAAAGGGCTCGAATTCATAAGCCAGTTTCGATTGAATGACATAAGCACCAAATGTCATCCAAAGCACGCTTGAGGCGCTTTCGGGAGCGCCGTAGAAAAGAAGCGGTTGGCGCTTCCGTAGGACAACCGATCGCGTGGATCGGCAGACCAATTCTGCAAACATTAAACGATTCAGTCGACATCGTTATGTCGAAATTACGTCTGAGTGAGCTGTGCGGAGGCCGGGGCGGCTAAAAATGAAACCTAGACAAATTAGACAAACTATGTAAATATAAATAAATATATTTATTGAAGTCTTTGCTTCGTAAATACATCCACGACTGTCCACTAAAAACGTTTCTGCGCAAAA